>JAAGAY010139695.1:0-90162 GCA_011801015.1 Ardeotis arabs
CTGCAATCACTTGGCAAGAGAGCAGGGACAGAGATGCTTTCTAACTGTTCTCACTATGATCATAGTTAATAAAGTTTCTGTTTGACCTGTCCTAAATTAGGCTTGTTGTTCCGCACTGGGAGTCCCCAGATTCTCCATCATCTTACTGATCCCATCTCTCACCTGCTTTTATACAGCTCTGTTGTTCTATAATCACAAATGCAAAAAACAACAAATTTCTTATCGTAGTGCCACATCTTTTCTGCACACTATCCTTTCAATTCCTAGGTACTCACCAGCTGCAGAGAGTAAAGCATGTTACTAGATTTGCACAATTTACTACCTTTGAAAATTCACCCAGCTGAGTGTAAATAAATCCATCGTGCCGCGGGTCAACAACACGTAGTGTAGTTTCAAAGTGCATCTCAAATCTGCTTGTGTTTATGCGTTCTGGTTTCTAAATCCATGATTGCTGAGACATCATTAAAATATTTTCCTATTTACTACTGGAAGTTATTTTTGCCTTTTACTCTTGTCTGCCCAAGTCTGGGGCCATGCAGCTACTCAGCAGAACTACGAAGACAGGAAAAGAAGAGACCAGTGTTCTGACAGCTGCCTCGGGTCCCTCAGGCTTGATCCAAGTTGGCACTTTGTAGAGCTCTAAAAGCAGAGGCTTCATGTACACTGCCACTTTTTTTCTTTTGTGCGAAATGTTTTATCCAGGTGGAAAACAAAAACCATACTCCTCTGTTGCTTTCTCAGCAAAAGAGATGTCTGCTCCATTTCATTGTTCGGAGTGTGCCATTTTCCTAGTTTAAACCCGTGACCTGTATTAACTCCCATTTTATCTTCTCCTTTGCATTCATGAAGTAACAATTTAATTTTTTTTTTTTTTTTTTAAATCTTATAATCCAGATGTAAACACCTCAGGCTTTTAATGTCCAGTCAATCCTATTGACAGCAACAGGCAGAATTTAGCAGCATGACAGGAAAATCCATTTTGCATCACCATTTATTACAAGGAAATCCTGTCCTATTCCTGATTCATGACATTGAAAAATCCTCTTTTGAGGGCATTGCTTTATTTCTGATTTAGTGTAAATCTTTGTCTAAAAATCCCCCAAGTCCTGCTTTGTTTAAACACTACCATTTGTTTAACATTATTGTGATTAAAAGGCTGCTTTTGAATATGTAGAACTAGATATTTAGAATTACTTTTGTCTGTTTCAACTTCATCACCTAATTGTTTTAAAGGCTCCACAAAAAAAAGAAACTGGCCACTGGAAGAGTACTACTATAACTTTCCCCCCCTTATGATGCTTCATTTTCAAGATAAAGCAAAATTATTATAAACTTATTTCACCAATGGCACTGTTTTCCATTGTTGTTTCTAATTTGGGTAGCTAGTTCTTAATAGCTGAAGCAGTCACAGTGTGATTAAAAGTAACTAATGAGCAAAGATTAGTGCTCAAATGAAACTCTCAACTAGGCACGGTTCATGTTTTTACTTAATCACCATTTATTTAGGACAGAATCTATGTCGTGTGGAAATATTTTAATGGATTATGTTTGACCTCTAAGGGGTTTAGGTAGCATCAATCCTGTCCTTTTTCCCCACAAACAAGCAAAATGAAGCAGAAATCAGATTGCAGTATAAATTTCCCTACTTTTCTAATGCAAACAATTTACTTTCAGCACTTTGTGAGGAACAGAACACAACTTCATTAGAAAAACAGCTGTTAGGAAAGCATTAAAAATGCAAGTAGAGGGAAAATATTTTCATAAGTCAATCTGGGCATTGCACACGAGTCTTTTAACAAACCAAACTAACTAACAAATTGCTGAATTTGCAACGTAGGAATGTGAGGAGAGATGTAGGTAGAATCGTATTCTTCATTAAACCAGTGAATCTAGTTTGAAAATGCACATAACCTTCTGTGGGCACAAAGCTCCTTACCTGTGTAGAGGTGTCCAGGACTGTCTTGGATGCAGGGTGACATCTCCGGTGCACTCAGACGTTTGGGACGGTAGCCCTTCTGCGTCCGTGTTGTTGTGTACACCTGAGGGGCTGGTACATGGGGAAGCATGTTATTTGTGGTAGGGAAATCACGATTAGCACGCACATACAGAGAAAAAAAAAAAACCATAAAAATAACTTGCTTCAGGTACAAGAAAACCTTTCCAGTTTGGAGTTGGGAATTCTATTTCTATCCTTTATTATTTCAAAGAATAAACATATAAGCATTTTGTTAAAGCTTTATCAGCGAGGGAAAGCAGCATTAGGGTGAAACCTCCTGGCCCTTCCTCTGTAGCTTTCTAAGACCACTAGATTTTCAAACAACTGCTTGCACATCTGAATGCTTAGCTGCTTAGCACACTTAGTCCTCAAGCACAGACTGCTGCTGTAAGGACTGATAATCGGAAGATCTCTCTTCCTTATAATCCATGGGTCATTAACACATTACGTAGTGATCCATTGGAACCAAAAATCTGGATCTCTTTTCAAGAAATTCCCATAATTTTTGACTGGTGCTGCAGATTATCCCTTTCTTCTAACAGTTGTGGGGTGGATGCAGCACCACTCCCGTCAAGTGTCCTTCAGCCCACCACAAAAGGCCTCTTTTTGTTTTCCTGCTTTTGAAGGTACAAGTTGAGAGACGCTTCTTCAGACTTGCAGTGAGCTGACAGAAGAGCTCACATTGCACAAATAGAAGTTATTCATGTTTCAATCACAAAAAGACAATATGGTAACTAATGGAAAACATGGAGATTTTAAGTAGAATTAACATTTTCTATCAATGAAGGCAATACAAGGCTAACTCAAGATTCCTTTAAGCAGAAGTAGCTGTTTTCTGTTGTTATCGCTACTCTTCAAAGGTAAGAGGAATCAATTTCCAGAAAGGAATAAAGCATAAGAGAAACCCACTTAACCAGCATATCATAGGCAGATAGGAATAACGACCTAAATTTGTTACAGGAAAAATTAGTTTGTGTTATGTTAGAATTCAGGATTTTTTTTCTTAATCTTTTGTCTGAATTCCCTTTCTCTGTACAACGTACAAAGGATATTATTTTCTGGATGGAAAACCTCTGGATCATAAAAGCAAGGGCAATCCTCTCTCATGGTATTTTAAAAATTGATTAGATCTCAAGGGAACAGAGACACATTGGATGATTAGTGTATGTGGGAAACTGATGTTTCATCTTGAACCTTAATGGGGAAGCTTCCATCTTTTTTTGGTCAGTTAACTTCAGCTGAATGTCATGAGTTGCACACGGTATTGACCTTAAAATGAATCTCTGAGACAGTAAAAAGCATGCCCACTTAAGAATGTCTAAACAGCAGATGAATGCCAATCATCCTTTTTGATTTCAAGAGACTGGCATAATTTTTTTTTTTTGTAAGAAAAGGCTATTGGTGTATTTTCTTAACGTGTTAATGTGCTCTTTCAAGAGAGAAGCTATGGGGTAAGGAGCAGGTAAGACAAAGGTAACTTATAAGACTAAGACTTGGATAAAAGACAGAAAAGATGAAAGTAAAAGATAGGCTCTGCAATGTCTTTTATCTATTCAAGATCAAGGAGGTTTTACCAGATTAGCATGAAAAGAAGCCTAGACCTCATACATCATGTAGCAGCAGGCTGCGTTAGGCAATCCGAAACTTCAGAAAGGTTATTGCAGTACAGTTCTACAGTGTGGACATGCTTTAAATATTTGCGTTGCTTGAGACTCCTCATTCCTAAGACTCGTTTCTCTTTATGTACCGTTGCATTAAATTTACTTTTTATCAGCTGAAGGAGAGAAATACATTGAAGGAACTCAGAAAATGCTATCAAATAAGTTGCCAAGACATCATTCAGCAAGGTATTTCAAAATGTTGAGGTAGAGAATGAACTTTGCACTCTACAAAGAATCTGAGTTAAGTGTTTCAGTTATTCAGGGCTTAAGACGTCACTGTTCAGGCCAACGGACGTTGAAGTGGCCTGCTTAAAAGCTGTTTTAAAAGCTTAAAAAGCTAGGAGGCCATTCATGCCCTTACAGCATCCCATGTATCCGTGAAAACTCAAGACTGGGTCTTAAGATAGAAAGTTTAAACCCTTCCTTCTGCTCATTTGCATAGTGGCAAAGGCTAAGATCTTTGAGGGGAGAGATTAACAATGTCTTTATATTCTTTGAATGCTATAGGTTTCAATATTTATTAAACATATTGACTATGTCTCTATATATGAATATATATTGAATGTACTTAAACTGGATATAGCACTGTAGCAGGAAACTAACCATTAGTGGTCTTCATCTAAGTGAGATTATGTACTTATTTTTAATGACTAATATTTGGGGTATTTAACATTTAGGTATTTCATTGTTTGTATGAAGACGTACTTTACTTGAACTCAGACATGTAGCAGTGAAGTAGGTAGAATCTTCCTGAACTGTCATAAATTTTTTTCACTGTACCTATTTATTTTAATTTACCTCAAATTCTTAAGGCCCTGTTCAAAGAGATAGCCTTCAGGTTAAATTCTGACATTTTAGTAGCTGAGAATGAGCTGAGAAAAAGCTCATATTATTTTTTTCTTTAGATGAAATCTTTGCCTTATAGAAAGATATTATTTTTAAGTGCTTGAGTTAATCTTAAGACAGTGAAAGCTAGATCATCTGCAATTATTTAGTAAAGTACAATGACAATTTCCAAATTTACTTGTGGGGAAATCACACTATAATCATGGTTTCAAGGCAGAAAGATGTGTGCCTATCCATAAAATAGGCTAAAATTTTTAAGCTACTGTTACATCTAACACCCAATATGTTGATTTAAATAGATCAGCTGGAGAACAAGTCATCATATGACTGCATAAGTTTTTACACTGCTGTTTTCCTCTCCTTGCTATAGTTTTATATTGAACTTCTAGCACAAATTTACTAATTCCAGCAGTATTCAGTCGTTCTTTTCTCTAGTACTCAGGCCGCTTTATCAGAACACTTCTTCACAAATAAGCACTTGTAAAAATAATATATGGGCCACTAAGCTTGCTCTTTGGTATACTAAACATACTGAGCTGCTTAGGTGCCTCAGTGTAAGACATCTTGTTATTATCTCAGATTATCCTTATGGTTTATTCCTGAACAATATCGTTTTAGTCATGTAGTTGTGAAATTAACATAGAAGAGAATTAATTGGTATGACAGTAATGAAGTCACTACTGTTCTACACAAGGAAGGATATTTGACCAGGCACTAATTGTAACAGGGAGGTGACATGACCTGTGAAATGTTGTCAAATAGCGTATATTTGTCAAAGCCAGAAAGAAATAATTTTTGGTGGAATTTCATGCACTTTCATTGCTGTGTTCCACAAGTTTTTTTTTGTAGTTAAAAGCCAAGAGATTACTCGGGAGTTGACAGATGCAGTTTAAAAACCTTGATTAAATTGGACCAAAAGCTTTGACAAAAGCTTCTACAAACCAGTCATCACTTTTAAACTGGTTTCTTTTTCTACATTCCTAAATCCACGGTTAACCCTTGGTTTGCTGTCAGTTTGTGTCAGCTCACTGATCAAACCTTCCCCCCAGAATTGCTTACTTTTGTCTCAGATGGTGGTAAACATCTTCCTGGGACAGCCTTCACAAATAAAGTTCTTGCTGCTAAAGCAGGAGGATTTTGTGAGGCTCCATAATGTACTGGGTCAGGACTTCCAGGCAGCCATGGCCAACTCATGGTAATCTGAAAATAAAATTTCAATTTTAAGTCTTATTATTTTAATTATTTTTATTATAATGAACAAAACCAACTCCAGGTATAGAAAGCATTGGGTAACAGTTATTTCCCTCAAACTGAGAACTGTGCTCTGCCATGTCATCTGCATCCACCTGACTATGAGAGCCCTTGCAGTCAGCATTCCTCCTTAAAACCAGAATTTGCCTATCTGATTGAAACACTTGCTTGAATCCTACCTTAAATCATTCAGCTTGACAGTTACACAGAGAGCTCTCTAATCTACCAGGCAGCTGCCAAGACAGTCTTACAGCTCAGAACTGTGCCTAGATGAAACAGGAACCCCTTTTTCCATACGCCAGCCAACTTCCTATTTTGGTTTTATTACATTCGTGGTTCTTGTTCTCTTTTTCCAGTGCCTTCTTTCAGCCCTCACTACTGCAGGTCCTCATCAAAGTCACTTCTGTGCTCCCTCTTTGACACAGGCTTGTAACAGGAGAGGCTTTTCCCACTTTATGACAGCTTAATAATACAAACTGCGAATCCAGAAGAGCTTGTCTGTGTTTTCTGAAATATTCACTGGCACCCAATATGTTCAGTATTTAAGAGCTCTTATCACAGATAAAACATTCAAAACAATCTGGGAAAGAGACTGAAAATGGTTAATAACCATGGTGTTTAAAATACACTTTATAAGATACTTGAAAATTGCCTTTCCTAATTGAAGTGACTAATTTATTAGGCAATAAAAGCCAAAAGCACTTTTTTTTCAGAAGCAATTTACTATTTAGTATATGAAATAAAAGCAACAGGATCGGAATTACTGTTAATTTTTGGAAAACCCTATATCTGAATGTTCAATTCCTTTGAACAATTTTAATATAACTACTGAACAGAAAAAAGTATGACTTGGTGCCAGTTGTCAGTGGATACATAAGCTACACTAGACCCACGCTTACGAAAATCTCCCGTGATCAGGGTTGGAGGATTACTGTTGGCTGTGTTTCACAGAGTTCAGCCAGGTTAGTTTACGGAATTATCAGCCCAAATAGGTGATCGTGAAGCACTCGTGCATAGTCTCAATTCAGTCTTGTATTGCTATTTAATGAGAGATAATTAAAGACAATAAAAGAGAGATAAAGGACTGCAAAGGTAAAGCTTAGCTGTAAGGGACAAGCAGTGCATTTACTTGATTTACTTTATTTTCTGGTTTCCAGTCATCAAAATGCAAATATATATCAGCTTAAGGTTTTCATGCAGAAGGAGCAGTCATACCGTCAAACATCACGCTTGTAGGAAACAAAAATAAGTTGTGCGTAAGTTGATAACCCATAATATTTCTGAATGAGCATTTTTCTAAGCCAAGTGGCTCAATCATGTCTAAGTACTCAAAGTGTACCAGAAGTGTTCCTTACTATAAATACAGCTCCTTCAATGTGGGAAGAAAGGAGATGAAGTACGAACACAGTTGTAAGGCACCAGTTCTTCTGATGGTGGTTTGGTTTTGTACCCTTCTATTGCAACCAACTGGCATTTGCAAAGCCCTAATTCAGGCTTTTCCCTGGAAGTAGCTGTTGAGTCTCCTAATCAGGTTCATTAAATTTTCTATTTTAGAAAGGATCAAGATGTTTCAAGTAGGTTACTACTGAAATTAAATGTGCATATGCAGCTAAAGATACTTCAACCATGTAAGCACAGGTCCAATCCTTTTGTTGTAAGCTTTATCTTCTGGGCTTTTCATGGAAACTACTGGTTTTCACCTACATGTGTGGACTGTCTAGCACAAATTATTCTTGGTTGGTTCCCATGAACTATTGCAATACAGTTAAAATACTGAAAAATTGCGTGGCAGTATTTTCATTAAAATTGTGTATTAAATAGCATTTGCCTGTAAAAAGTAAGCTAAATATTAAGAAGTGCAAACAAGGAGAATGAGATCTGGCCAACTGGGTGAGTTTTGTCTCATCCACGTGAGATACTTCATTCTATTTTCACCTTTTCTGGAAGCCAATCTACTGTAATCCAAACGATTTTACCTGCAATACTGACAGAACAACAGCTGCCTCCTTCGAGCGGTAGCACGCACAATGAACTACAGAGGTGTTACTAGAATCTACGGGCCATTCCGTTCTCTGAACCAAAGACGACCGGGAGAAAATGAATGGAGATTTTTGTTTGCTCGCTTTAAAATAATTTACATAATGTTGCAATATTTAAACTCTAATTAAGGAATATGGAGACATTCACTGAGGGAGGGAGAGAAATACTGTTGAGGGAAACAGCTGCTTTAGGAAATAAGGAGTCTTGTAGAAGCTGAAGCAACTTATTAGTGCTGTTACAAGCACTTTTTCTTTACGAAGCATATATATACACAACAATTTTTGGCTTAATAGTAGCGCCCAGTTCAGCAATCAAGGAGCTAACAGCGGTAACGAGCAATACAGATGGAAGCAGGAGACATAACAGACATGCTGCTAGTACCAGAGATGGGGCAGAGGAGTGTGGAAGCACAGGCAAGGACAGGACTCCCAGCTCCAAGCCTGAACACCCAGATGAAAGAAGAGTTGATGTGCACCTTTCATTGAAAGGGAAGACCCTGGCATGAAGAGGTGCATCCTGAATACAAGCACGTAACTGCGTATTGTGTCACCAGAGAAAGAAAGGACTGAGAAATAACGGCAATTGTGCTCTGCTTCTGTAGCCAAGAGAATATCCAGAATCATCATTTTGCATAACAAATTCACCTATCAAACGTAACTCAATTTTCCAGAGAAAATCTGTTCTGTGACCTAGATAGTGATAAACAGAACACTGTGCATGCATTAGCCTGATGAATAACAGTTAGGGCTGCAATAAATTTTGCACTTAAAGAGAAACTGAATCTCCTGCTTCTCATCAATGATTCAGACTTCATGCTGGAGGCTGGCATCCATGGGGGGCTTTTATTTATTTTTTCTTTCTTTTTAATATGTGGAAGTGTAATAGGAGGCAGAGCTTTGTGCAGCACTGAATTTCATTATCACCAGTGCTTTGCAGTTTTGAAGTACTCTGAGCTGTTGCATCTATTCATTGGGGATCCAGAGCAACAGCCCTGGAGCAGCTCCACACAAAAACCCAGGTGTGCTTGGTGGAATCCCTTAATCTTGCTCAATGTGAGACGCTGCGGTATTCGTACAAGAAAAACAGAACACGATGCTGCTTCAAGGACCACTGATCTGCCACTCTCCTCTCTTGTACGTCTAGAATAATGCCAGTAGGAAATGGCTCCACTAAAAGGGCGTCACAGTGGAGAGGAGAAGCCCAGATGTACAGGCTGCTTTGTGACAGCTCATACCTGGCTAAACTGTGATTTCCACTTCGGCAGTGATCCTTTCTCCTGGACAGAAATCTGCTTTAATAAGCAAGGAGCAATTAAGCAATCACACAAACTCTCAAGCAAGGAAATTTAATATTTAAGGAGAAAAAAAAAAGTCATCCTATGTACTCTTGTTACGCTGAGTCTAATAATCTGGGCACTCTTTCCATCTATCAGGAATAGTGATCATTTCTCAGATTTTATGGAAAGGAAGAGGATGAATAAGCTTATATGGGGCAGATATATTCCAGTAAGAGACACTGGTGTCTTCCTATTTTTTCCCAGCATCTACTTCTATATTGTGTCAACCACTTTATTTGAAAGTTAAGTAGGTGAAAATTAACACTGACTTCATAGGACTACTCAGAAATGTAAACTCCATTTATATTTGCTGCACATATCTGTAAATATTAAATGTACAGTAAAAAATGTAATTAAAAAGATTGTAAATTTCAAGATGAAACCGAAAAACAAAATCCTTTATTTTTTCCCCCATAAAGCTTAGTGATCTCGGATGAAATGATATCTCTAAAATGAAAAGATTTGTGAATTGTTTATCAGTAAGTCTTTAAGATATACCCTTTAAAAATGTTATAGCTGTTTACCTGGTGTTTACTTAGCTAGTAATACTATTTCATACATACAGCTTGTAACTCGAAATGGAACAATTCTCATGTAGGAAATGCTTTTTGAAATCTATTATTCTGCTTATTTCCAGAAGCAATGAAAATTTCATTACGCGAAGTCAGTTTACCTAAAGAAGCTCAAAGGATAGGACCTTGCAGGTGAATGAAAATCCTCTCTTTATGTTTCAGGATTCAAAGGGACAAACTGATGTTTCATAGACTAGGACAGCAATGATTTTCTCCATTGTTGATTCTTGGCTAAGAAATCCTGAAAGGACTCTGACTCTTGGTGTTTAATCGGCTTCTGGGTCTGCGCAGCTCGCTACTAACAAACATAAAGCTGAAAAAAAAAAAAAAAAAAAAAAAAAAAAAAAAAAAAAAAAGGAACTTGAAAGGAAAAAGCATTTCCAAATGTTTTTGAAGCTATGCATTTCTAAAAGCCAGTGAAAATTCATCTTATGGATACACATGACAGCAGATCAATTTTATCCAGTCAGAGCACATGGTGTTTGGCATTCATTAAGGATTTTATGACAAATCAGATATATTTTCATCTGCAGGTATAAATACGTCACTGCAGATTTTGTTTCTCAAAAAAAGCACATAGTGCACGAGGATCTAAAATGTAAGTTTGATTTATTTTTTCAGCAAGCCTTTGTACATTTGACTTTAAATGCATTAGTATTTGAGATGGCATCTCAGGAAAGAAGCAGCACCATTAGAAGCTGTCTTTGCCAACAGTCTGATCTTATACCAGAGCTTAGGTTACAGGAGACTGAGGAATCTTATAACGAGAGTATTGTTTAAAGACAGTGAAGACATGGCTCAAGGAACAAAAATGCCAGCCTTGTTCCTTACTTTCTTAACCAATTTATGCTACATTTTGTTATATACTAAATACATTACATTTGGTAACATAGGATATAGCCCCAGATGCATGATTTCTGAGTTTCTTAATTATGCTATTGTTCTTAAGACAATTAAGAGGAAGAGTATGCTCTGTGGATTGTTAAAATGTAATTTTCCCAAATAGAAGAGAATGAAGACGGGAGACACACAGATCTTGCTGGAAAACTCAACAACTAGGTGACCCAAATTATGTTCTTGGTGGTTATGAGCACCCAGACTGAGGATCCACTGAGGATCCCTCAGTGGTACGTGAGAGGGTAATGGTGGCGCAAAAAGGAGGCTTAAAAGGGGACATAAGTAGTTTGTTCTTAATAATCTTGTTTTGCAAGGGAAATTTGTAAGAGATAAATTGTCAGTTAACAAAATACACAAGGAAGAGGACAGTTAAGCTTAATTTTGCAACTCTTATTCAAGTCGCAAATCCTTTTTCATTTGAATATTGTCACTGAATTCACATGTGAATAAAGATACAGGCTGTTAGACATCTGAACTCCTAGCTTTCCACTTAAATATTCATATAAAGAATTACTTACTTGTTGAAATCAGCTTATAATGTACTTGTTTTTTAGATACACTTATATCAAGCACCGTTGAGCAAGCCAGAATCTGCATTTGAAGAGTGACACAGGTGTTTAATTCATTTTAGAACGTCACAAGTAAAATTACAGAGGCTGTTATTATAACAGGAACAGAACAAGAAAAGAGAGATCATATCCTAAATTGTTACAATTATAGGTTTAGTTGTTCCTGCAAAGTTGCTTCACTGCAGCTATACTAGTCTAAAAGGATGTAGGAGAGAAAAAGCTTCTAGATGGAGGTAGCATCTATTAGACCAGATAATACAACTGAAAAAAAACCTGCAATAACACCACGTGGTAGCTTAGCTACATACAGCAGCTGAAGTCCCAAAGCTGGCATTACTGACCTTCAGCAGTGAAACCAAACATTTCCAAACAACAGAAAGCATCTTAGCACCCCAGGGAACATGAAATCAGATAAGCTACACCTTCCACTACACATTTCCTCTAGTATTCCTCAGAAGGAAGGAACAATGTCCACTTACAGTATCCTCACATTGACTCTGAGGCTAAATTCTATTTGCAAAACTGTGCTCATTGAAAAAAAGTTCAGTAAAACTTTGCAGCAGGAACTTCAAGCCCTGTTCAAGCAACCTTGACTTGGTTGGAGATGTCCCTGCTCCTTCCAGGGGGTTGGACTAGACGTCCTTTAAAGGTCCCTTCCAACCCAAACTATTCTGTGATTCTAAACAAAAAATCCACCAGGGATACCTACATACCACTGCTTATGTACAAACTTCTCAAAGCCAAAAAGTTAAAAGAAAATTTTTGCATTGTCCTATAACAGGACTTTTGTGTACTTGCATCAATAAAATGTATAGTAATGCATACCCACACAGACGCTACATACTCATCAACATAATGGAATGAGAAATAAACAAACAGACAAAATAAATATTTTCCCAGAATTAGAACAACTCTGGCAAGTAGCAGCCCATATTTAATGCACATTCCCTCTGCAAATTGAAAAATGTAAAGTTGGAGACTTCTTTATAAACTTGTGCTTATTTCTAATCTGGTTTTCCTGGTTATTATGAATAGTTTCTACTTTAAATAAGTTCGTCCTTCTAATTTATGTTTTAATGAAACTTCAGGCTACATTCAAAGTCTCATTTTTATATTTTCGGTTTAGCCCTGAATCCTGCCTGATCTGGAATACTGCCGCAGAGAATATCAACGGCTGTACAAGTCACGTTTTGGTCTGAGAAAGAAAAATAACATAACATGAACCAATCTCTTAGCAGCTATAAAAGATTCATATCTGTAATTTTAAAGGTGATAAAAGCAGAAGTAGATTTTACTGATGTTTAAGGCCACAACTAGAATGCCCACTTTTCTGGGTAAAGGGTGCAAACATCTTGTGAATGCTAAATTTGTAGGATATATGTGCTCTTTTTTTTGCCAAACCTTAGCAAAAATGTTCTTTGAAGATGAGATGTTAATTTTAAAAAGCTGGAAGAAAGGAATCATACTTCGATTTCAAATATCGTGATAATAAGTATGAGATGAAGCTGCTGTTAGGAACCTTCAAAGAAGTAAACAGCACACAACAGTACCATCAAAAGTGGAGATCATTGCCTTAAATACCATGACTATTATGTCAAATTAATTTTAATACACTCAGACTGAGGAACAGGACTTGGCTCGCTGTGCCATGTCTAATGTTGGTCCTTCTGAGGTTTCCACCTGCTGCCATTGCCAAATGGCGTCTCACAAACACCACTTCAAAACAGAGAGGGGCTTTTGTTGTCATCGTTTTCTTTTTATCTTCCAATTACAAATATGATTGGCAAAATGAATAGAAATCTGGAAGAGATTTAAGGATTCCAGACAGACTTCCCAAAGGCATTTGGCGGCACTATGTCAGGGCGAGTTCAGAGTGAGAAAACCAGTCCAATTTAAAATTCTTATCTGGTCTTGTCCAACAGATACACAATGGTTGCTGAAGCCATACTTCCAGGCTGATGTCCTGCAGACAGCAATTGAGGTTATTAGCACAGAGAGGACAGAAGAGCAATTTTCCAGCCCATACAATTAATCAATAGGAAGCTCTCACTTCCTTTGGAGGGAAGGGGGAATTGTGCTTAAAGGACAATGATTCCTAAGGCAGCTTGAAAACATTACAATGGTACAAAAAAGCCATTTGAGAATGGAAAAAAACTGAAGGGGAAAGCTGGAGATAATTTATACCAAGGGCTCAGGTGGCCAAGGATATTGAGGAAGCCGGCAAGGCATATGCCAAAAATGAAGGCCAAATGCATAAAGATAATCCACACCACTGACATAGCAAAACCACATGCCTACCCCAGAGGTTTGTTTAAGATTCATGGGAATGTATATGTACTTGCTCTAAACTCTTATCCCAATTCCTTTGACGTAGTCTTAAAAAAAGAAAGAACAGTTAAACAGATGATCATGTTCATCAAATACGTTTTCAATAGACACACCAGACATAGTAATATCTAGGGGCCACCATTTAAGCAGCAGTTTGTTGTGAACTGTGGGTTTAGACACAGGACCTCTAGTTTGTTATCCCCTTTCCAAATAGGCTGGTAGAAAACAGTGTCAAAATAATAAACTGCCTAGAAAGGTGGCAGTGAAATGAGACACCAATTTGCATTTAGCTCTGCAAAATTATAAGATGGCACCAGTGAAGCACGGCTTGACACCTGCTGACATTTTATTTAACTGAAAACAAGATTACTGGCACTGAGTGGAAGTGGATGGCAGAGTCATGGAGGATTTGCAAAAATATAGGGACATGGATAAGGCTGAACAAAAGTATTATTTAGTGTCTCAGAAGATGCCAGCACCAGTAGAAAATGACAGTGAACAGACCAGTGATGAGAATGTGTGACTGTAACACGCGATTTTGTCTCAAAAGACCTTTGCTTCAGGTTTAGGAGATCGT
Source organism: Ardeotis arabs (assembly GCA_011801015.1). Taxonomy (NCBI): domain Eukaryota; kingdom Metazoa; phylum Chordata; class Aves; order Otidiformes; family Otididae; genus Ardeotis; species Ardeotis arabs. The sequence continues at coordinate 14,074 of JAAGAY010139695.1, forward strand.
CAGCCCCGATGGACATCTACTGAAGAAAACCACAGCTCCACAGGGAAAGGCAGAGATAATGGCCACCAAAGGTGAGGAAAGTAGCAGGCAGGCAGGGTGAGTTACTGTCCAATTAAATAGGATTACAGAATATTAATATCAGAAAGGAGAAAAAAAACAGTGCAAATCAACAAGAACATTTATCCTACATCGTTTACCATCTTGCTTCTTAGGCTAGCTGTAAGTATGTAACATTTGCTCTCATATGTGTTTGAGAAGATTTATTATGAACAGAAAAGTGACTTTTACTTGGTAATTCAGAGGCAGTGGGAACTCAGATGCTGAATATAGTAGACAAATCGCAGGCACTTTGTCTCACGGAGTATGTCTTTGCTGTCAAATAACATCTATATCCTCGGTCCCCTTATCGCGCACATTTTCTCTGCAGTAACTCAGTTTCCTCAAAAGCAAAACCTCCACGTGATTCTAGGAAAATTTCATTTAAGGCCCTCAAATAAACGAGGTGGAGAGCTTCCAGACAAGCAGTCAGGAAGCAAAGCCGATGCAAAGCATCCCCTCACCGCATGTGCCTGGCAGGGCAGCGTGCGTCCCCCCGTGACCCTCAGCACAGGCAGGTAATTTGCAGCAGCTCTTGGCTCCCGTGAGACGGCGGGGCTCGCTCACAGAAGGCAGGATGGACAGGACCACACCGAGTTTGTCTTCCTCTGTCTCTCAGTCCAGTCTATCCCAACTGGATAGCACCGGCTTCTTTGGATGTGTTTAATTTTGCCAAAAAAAAAAAAAAAAAAAAAGGTATCTTTTTGTTGTTGCTAACATAATCTTCAACACAAGAACGATGAAAACTCAATATTAGAAACAATGTTTTACAAGTTCTGTTTTATAACCATATAATGATATCCAGACCTAGATTTACTTTCTTATATGAGACCCTCACTGAGCACGTTCGACCCTATGCGTATGAGGAAGCTTCTTGATTTTAATCGCATCAATGACTGTCTAATGTCACACATCAGTTGTGCACAAGCGTTCATCTCTCGTGATGGCAAACTGTTGGATTTTTCAATAATCAAACTAAGGAGGATAGAAAAAGCACATTACACATTACATTAATTTTAACAAAATCATTCCATTTTTCCCATTAATATACTTTTAACAGAATTTGATTTAAGCTACTGTTATTCTATTTGATTTTCTTCACTGCTGTACACTCCAGAAAGTACCCCATTTCTCTTTTTTTTTGGTGTTGAATAATGTATGGCCATGTATATAAAAATAACTTAGCATAAAAATAACCGAGTAAATTTCTTGCTGACACTTGTATAAAAACATTTAAACTAAAAATGATTTTAAAATTGCTTCCTATTGTAGCAAGCGTAATTTTTCTAGTCTCCACTGAAAATCTGATCAATGAATAAATATAAATATAACTTAGTTAACTATTTACTGATATTTCTGTGTTGAAATTCTACATTCTGAAGATTTTTTTTTTGTTTATGACAATTCAACTTTTATTTTATAAGCTACAACACTGATGCTTGTTATCTCTAGGCCCAGTTTAACTGAATCCTAAAACCAATTTAGACACATCTTCATTTACCGCATTGGCCTGCAGACCTAGTGGTGCCCAATAAAAACATATGAGATTTTAAAGGCAAATAAACAGGCTTAACTTATATTCTACCCACTAATCAGATCACAGCAGAAGAGAGATATAATGTGGGATTCTCAGTAAGTAGTTGTAAATAGCATATTTTTACATGTTCATGTTTCTAATGACTAAAGAAAAAAAGGGTGGACAGGAATTGTCAGCCTTGAAAAAGCAGATATGCTTGGATTTAGCTGTAGTGTCGTCCCAGTACCGTAGCTGCACCGTACTATTCGGTCTTCTAAGATAAAACTGGTTAAAAACCAACACAGTCAGAGAATATCTGATATGACTTGTAAGCATCCCATTATCTTTATGCTTAACAATCCAAACACTATAAAAAGTAGAGAACAGAAATCCTGGAATTAAACTATTCTATAAGCAGTTATCTAGTAGGAGTAGTAGCATTAGTTGTACTTGTGGTACTTGTAGTAGCAGCAGTAGTAGTATTTACCTCTTTGGAACTTCAGAGACAAGGTAAGGAGATGAAATCTAAATTAGGAACCCTTATAAAACTGGATTTATAATGTCTGAAATTTTGTATCATAGATCCATCCTTTCATACGCTGTAGACCTCTCTGTTGGCAGAAAATCAGCTCTGCTCTTTATCTTTACCTATCAATGTTTCCTTGTTAGGATTGCCTCGGTATGTATTGTAAAGATTTCAAATTCAGGATCATTTAAGAAAAGACTTCACAAAATCCTCATCCAATCCTTCAGAAATTATGCTTTCGATCCATGAGGTGCACGTACACAACCCCAACTCCTCTCTTGACCATGGAGTTAAGGACTCCTGTCACTGAACTGAATTACAGCTTCCATCAACTACTAAATGTAAAGTTTTCAAACAGATTATATTTTTTTTGCAAGAGTTCATCTATAATAATAGGAATTGCCATGTTGCTAGGTTTCCACTTTCTCTTCCGTGCAGTTGTCAGTCAAATTATTGCTTTATGTAAAAAGTTGTAATTGTTATAATCAAATATAATTTAAAACTTATGCTAGGTGGCATGATGCTACATCAGAACCACTCTTAAAGCGATAAACTCTTCTGTCAGTGTTTTTCTTACGAAGTCTGGTTTTCACTGGGTTTCTAATTTATTCAGGAGTGTTTATCTAAACTTCAGATGCATTTGTGCATAAATATAATTAAAACATGGTTATTCTATATTGAGAAATATGAAGGTAATTAGTAACGTAATGGATTGAAGGTCAGAGCAATCACGCAAATTTTTACTTTGTTTGTATGTAGAATTGTAATTATCTTTGCATATGTACTATTTCCTTACTGTTTTGGGATACTTGCTTACAAAATTTCCATTATTCCCTATTTTCAATTTCAAATCCCATTCTGATAGGTTACTGTAGCATTTCTATTTCCACTGCTGGGAAACTACCAAATATTTACTACCAAGAATAAAAGACTTTTTATATGGAATAAAGCTGTTGTCTGTCTAGGTCCAAAATATTTCCTGTGTTGCAAACTCTCAATTTATCTTTTCTTATGTACCCAAAATATGAATTGATGCGAATAACAGTATTAATTCTCAAAGGAAACCTCTTTAGACCCCTAATTTAAAAAGGCACACTGGACGCATGACTCAGGAGTTTCTAAAACCTAAGTGAAAACTGTAAGAATCCAAAATGTACTGCTTAAAAACAAACCCCAAAATGCCTTTACCCTACCTAACTTTTTTTTTTTTAAGCTACAGTATATGGCCTGAAACAAGCTGTACTTTTTTTTTTTCCAGTTCATACCACATAATTTGTTTTTTATTTGTAATTTTCTTATTTCTAATGAGAAAGTAGCTATGATCATCACATTATAAGCTCTGCTTTTGGAAAAAAAAAAAAAATTCTTATGGGAGAAAATTTTCACAGTATTTTTATGCAGCTGAATATGGAAATATCACTGATGTCCTGGAAAATGTAGTGTATTGTACACAGCAGAAATCTAATTTTTTTCAGATTACATGGTATTATAAAAAAAAAAATTCATAAGCATTTAAAAACTAGTATAACTCAAAGCATGTTTTCAATTCAGCTGTCTAAATTAAGTTAAAATTATGCTTGCAGGTAAATCTTTATACTTATACATTTACATATCAAAATTGTAGTTCCCACAATGTTGTTTCAAAGTCTAAGAGCTATGGTTTCTGAACAAAAATGTTTTATAACGTAATATGGTAATTGTAACAAGCTAATATTCTTCTAAATGTTACAGGAATATTAATGGATAAAATCTTTTGGATGGACAATTGGAAAAAAAACAAACCAACCCAGACAAATAATGGTCAACTTTTTTCTTCTACACAGCAAAATGTCCAATCCTAAGACTGCTTACATGGGAACTGTAAGAAAATTTGAGAGGGTGAATTTGTAGGTGAAGCGTAGCATACTCTGCTCAAACCTGTATGCGTATAACTAATATAAAAATATTGTATACTGAATATCATTAATATATTCAATACACAATATATTTTAGACTAAGTTGAATGTATTTTCTTGTTAAATAAATCTATTTCCTCTTGTAATTTCTTCTGAAATTCACTGCTGCTCAAAGTTTCTTCTTAAAAAAGTTCCTGCTTCATCAAACCGGACTGTAATTTGGCTGCAAAACATTATTATAGATTTTCTGGGAAATATATAGGCATGTAGGTGATGACTAGGGCCTGAGGCTTGATGAATAGTAAATTCTGTAATAAACAGGAAAATCCCCATTGCCTCTCCTTTTAAGTTTGTGTGTGTGTGTGTGTCTTCCCTAACCATTCTTCCTTCTCCTAGCCCTTCCAGACCTTTCTATGGTCATCTTCTGTCCCCTACTTGAATCTAGCTGTTGCATATTTAATTTTTTTGTTTTGGGTTGTTCAGTCTGTTTTCAGCAGGATGTGTATCTTTCAGGTTCTTCTCTGATTAGAAACACTAAAAATACGACAGTGATGAACTTCATGGGGAAAGCTGGTTTCTGTTTACATTAACAGCATATTACAGGTGGAAAAATAAGGAAGAAAAACCTCCTGCTTTTAGAACAATTCAAGGCCAGGCTGTTTTTTAACATTGACATTGATATAAACCAGAAGGGTAATGCTGACATTACGTTAACTGTTCTCTGCTCTAAGAGGTAGAGAACCATTGTGCATGCCTTGTTCTACTCCCCAAGAAAAATCTCAGCCAGAGAAGAGTGCCTTACGTACAGCTGTATGCCAGAGCATCCTATATTTTCTTATCAAAGCAAGCTAGAAATAGAGCACTTACCTCAGGAAAAAGCAGTTGGACTTATCACGCGATATTTGGTCCACAGAATAACAGAGGCTGGAAGGCACCTCTGGAGGTCATCTTGTCCAACCTCCCTGTGTTAGAGAGAAAGTTGGTAATAACTAATAGCCAATTAGCATATTGTAAAGTTCTAGATACCCATATTGCCTTCTATGTTAGCACCAGACAAAGAACAGATGTTTATGTTATCACAGCTGAAAGCTGTGTTGCTCAATGACCAACAAAAAGCAAAGCCATTACACTACAATCCTCAATGTATAATACAAATAAAGCATTACAGAAGTAAAAATTGTTTGGAACCTAAAGATCATGTTCTATTTTTACTGCAGTCCAGAACAGTAAATGCTACAGCAACACCATTTTTAAGGCGTGTAAGCAGTTGAGTTATCAGAGGTCCTGCTGCCTGACTTTTTTGCCCTGCACGGCCTTCAAGAGAGGCATTTCATTCCTAGAACAAATAACAGAGATTTATAACTATTATGTTCTAATCTTAGGAGGTCTAGCATGGATATGAATGTATGCATAGGTCTGACTAGTGCAACTTATTACCAATTTAAGGCAGAGATGGTTTCACGACAGGAAAGGCACAGTTGTCAAGAACAAGGTATTTTAATACTAATTTTAAAATAATAAAGAAGCAATTAAGAGCACAGAACAGCATTTGTTCAAAATGTTTCATGTCTGCAAGAACAACTACTCTTTCTCTCTGCTTTCCTCCCCCAGCAAACAACAAAAACATATTGAAAAATAATTCCTTTTAATCTCCCTTTAAATTCTGAACTATAAGAATGCATAATCTGTAAAACATAGAGGGAAACAGATTTATTCTTAAAAGTTAATTTAATTCTGGTAAACCACCCGTTCCATCTGTCAGCCGGAATATAGTGTTCTGTGATACCATAAAAATGTGTAGAAAGTAAAATATGCTCTGGAAAATTACATTAAGCTGATGCTTGGAAAGTGAAATTCCCTCCATTTGTGTGTGATGCTTGAATTGTGGTACCTACTCCAAACCCAGCCTGAAAGTACAGAGCTTTGTAAATGACCTGCCCGCTATGAAGACGTCTAAATTCACATACAGATGAATTCTGCCTGAATTCTGGTGCTTGCACTTGATAAAGTGGTGCAAAGATGGAACAGACTGGAGTTTGGTGTGATTCTTCATTTTGGAACAGTAATCACAATGCATGTTTCCCAGCAATGAAATTCACCTAATTGCTTGGTCTCTCACTGAAAATCTGAACCCAGTACAGGACCCCACTCATGCCCAGGGAACAAACTGGTGGAGGGCTTCTGAAATTCAGACAAGGAAAACGAATCAGATTACAGTTTTGCCTTCAACTTGTGTTATGGCCAATGATGGGAATTTCTACTGAAAAAGGACAAATTGCTTTTTACACTGAACGGTTTATACACGGTTTCATCCAATCTACAATCTAACAACAGTATACAATTGTTTGCAAAGATTTTTAAAAAGTTATTACATAATTTTTAGAAAGAATAAAAACATTCTGCAAGATTTTCAGCCTGGAGAAGAGGAGGCTCCAGAGAGACCCTATAGTGGCCTCCCAGTACCTAAAGAGGGCCTACAGGAAAGATGGGGAGAAACTTCAGTAGGGCCTGTTGTGACAGGAGTAGGGGTAACAGTTTCAAACTAGAGGGATGTAGATTTAGATTGGATATTAGGAAAAAATTTTTTACACTGAGGGTGGCAGAACACTGGAACAGGTTGCCCAAAGAGGTGGTGGATGCCCCATCCCTGGAAACATTCAAGGCCAGGTTGGATGAGGCTCTGAGCAACCTGATCTGGTTGGAGATGTCCCTGCTCCTTGCAGGGGGGTTGGACTAGACAACCTTTGAAGGCCCCTTCCAACCCTAACCATTCTATGATTATTGTTCTACATTAGTGATCTTACGCCTCAGTATGCGTGCCACTGTGATATGTGCTAGACATGTCCTCCTTGAAAAATCTGTAATCCCAGTGGTTAAGAAAAACTGAGTTCATGAATTGGGAACTTGACTACAAAGAGATTTGGATAAGATTTCTAAACCCAAGAGATTTAGCACTTTTGCCCCACTGCTTTCTGAGTTTCTAGAAGTCTTCTGCAAAGGGAACTTAGCTACCTTAGAACACTAATTTCTCAAAGGTGTCATGGGAATTATGAAATAAGGAGCTAAACTTGGATCTCCTGGAACTCAATCAGTTCTCTATCAACCCAATGTTTGCTAGTGGATAAGAATCAAAAGATGAAAGAAACCAGCACTTATGAACATAACTGCAATGAGGACAAATATAAGAATTAAATAAATCATATATAGTGAAAACAAGATCTTTTTAAAGGTTATTTATTTTATTACCTACAAGTTCTAGTAGCAAGTGAAATAAAGAAATAAAAGTTCGTACTGTTTCTTACTTTGTATGAATTGTTTCATTGATTATAGGGCTCTAGAAATGAAAAATTAGTTTGTTCACCGTAAAACTTTCAATGAATCATGTTTAAGGTGACACTATGCTATTATACTACAAAGTAATGTAGCAGAGAAATATAATGACCCTCTCTTGTAATCTTGGAGTTTTCAACGAAGTATCCTCATACAGCAGTAATTTGATATTTTGCAGTTTTAAAATGTAATTGAAAGAATTTTTATTGGATATATTCTCATTACATAGCCACACAGCCTTCATTTGATCAACCTGTTTAACAGCAGACTGAAAATGAATGAGCAGTTAGAAAGGAAAAAAGCATTGATGAAAAAGGGAAAATAAAAAGCTTGGAAAAGTTTTAATCACTGTAAAATTTTGAGATAATTACATTGCTCTTCAAGGTATTCTGATTTTTTCTTTGCCAGCATTCATTTTTTAAATTTAACCTGGCAATTCACTGAACCCACACTGAAACAACAGCACTATTTCACCTTCCTTGTGTGCTACCAGCTTTCTCCTTTTCCTTATCTGTTTTCACTCACCAACAGCTCATTTGATACTACAGCCTTCACATCAGTTCTGAGCAGCTTTATGAAGATTAGACAAAGGGCCTGGTGCTACTTTCATGCCTCAAGTGGAAGTTCGGTGTTCTGTAATTAAGGATGATGTGTGTTTCAAATTCAAGAAATTGGCCTAATCTCATAAGAACTGGTGTGATTTGGCAACTGGTTACATACTGTGATCCGTCTACTAATATAAAATAGAATAGAATTATGCTACTAATTCAAAATAGAAAACGCTTAAACTGTGTAGAATTACAAACTACCATAGATAAGAACCCCACAAGAAGCAGCAAAAATAAGCAGATTTAGGAGATCCATCATGCTTCATTTTTTTCTAAGACAAGAATTATTCTTCCATGCTAAAGTAATAGGAATTTTCAATACTTTTTTTTTTGCTAATCTCTCAACCTCCCTCAGTTTTGTTGATTTGTTTCAGCAGCTCCCAAGAGATCATTCTGATTTCCACAAGCATGCTCGAATACTGATTGATTCGGAGACAACAGACAGAAAAGGTATAAAACCAGTTTATAATAGAAAAGTAACTTTTGTTGCTGTAATTAAGGACAACCTTCTTTCACTTAGCAATAAACTACATTTAGATTTTGTCAGTAATTGGCCAACAAAAGAGCAAACAAATTTTACACATTTTTTTTTCTTGATGTTCCATGTCTTAACTGTTTGAGAATACCTCTGTCTTATCTGATATGGTGATAATGAACTGCTGGGAAGCAGAAGGAAAAAAACCCCACATTTATCAAATAGAAATTCTTTTGTTTATTTGAGTAACAGAAATGTAGAGATCTTCAGAAATGGCTTATCAGTAAACTGTCTATTCCTCCCGATTTCATTGATGGACACAACTGTCAAATATTAGTTTTCCTATTATAATGGTTTCTGATGTTTCAAATAGTAAAGAATATAACCTACTTTATCTAGTTATTTCAGCTTTTAACACATACTTAAAGCATTTTGATAAATAAATTGATAATTGTTTTGGTGAATAAAAATCTCCTATTGTACTGAATGAACTGATATACTTGCGTACTTGCAATACACTATTTATAATACAGTACTTTTATTCAGTAAAATGACTTTTACTGTACCTGTTTCTAATTTCTACTCTTAAATCTAGAGACAGCTACAGAAATTAACTGATTCAATAGTCACAATTAAGCTTTTCTATCTGTAGCATTAATTTATCAGCATAACAACTGCTGAAACCCAGATTGGGTATCCTGACTTTCTTTCCAAATATATTACATAACTATATGTATTTATATAAAATATATATAAGTATACAAACATATAAATTCGCTAAATATACTCACCCTGATTTTTCTCCGAGATATTTCAAACATCAGCTTCTCAAAAAGGTATCTTAGCAAATGCAGAAAGTGAAAGAGATGCAGAATATTTTAAAAGACTTTATCTGAATTCGGAGAATATTGCTGAGTATTTAGGAGAAATCATTAATAAGAAGGTATATTCAATTCTAGGGTATTTTCTGTTCAGAAAAAGAAATCCTCAAGGCCATGAGGTGACAACTGTCCTGCAGCAGCATTATCAGCGTACTTTCAACACCAGTTTTAGGGATGTATGTTCTTCTTGCAGGTTCTACTTTCTATTACTATGCACTGTTTGCCTCCCTAATCTGCTCGAAGGGAGAGAAAATGCAGTGATAAATGGTACACACCATCATAAATGTAACCAGAGTCTGCCAAGAATACTCTTTGAAGTCAGTGGTATAAGTTATACTTTTGCCATGGAGATAAAGTTTTAGAATACGATACAATGTCCTCCCCTCTGTGCAGGTCTGCGATGTTCAATAAATTAGAAGGCAAATCATCTGAGTCAGAGACATAAAAACAGGATGTTGCACCTAAGCAAGGATTAAATGACTTTTTGAAAAATTGGGCTCTTAAATTGTATTATGTATAACAATTCTTACCAACGTAGTTCATCCATCCAGATAAAACGGTACCTATTTCCTCTTTAAATGTCAAATATGTAATATATATTTTGAAATAGAAAGGATACCTTAGGGTACATGCTAATGTACTCCCTTCAATTACATTTTATGATTATGACCTTTATTCCAACAATAATTTAATGTTTTAATTAAATTTGCAACCGTTTTCATTGCTGCAAGATGTCCTTCATCTCTCTGTACTGTAATTTAATGAAGTGATTTTCAATCACAATCAGCAATATCTAACAATAAATTTTAATACCATTTTTCAGGAGTCTAAGAGGATCTTTCATGTTTTAAAACAAACTTCATATCAGTGCTACGGCAAGAAATAATTCCAGCTTTTACCGTAATCAAAGAATATACATTTCAAGTTTCGTCAGCCAGCTCTTGAGATGTGGAACGTTAAATATTTCTTCCAAAGAAGAGTTCTAGTAAAAAGGTCCTTAATTAAGACAAAGAGAAGGAAAAAAAAAAAAAAAGAATGGAACTGTTCCAAATGCGAGAGTACCTTGGAAAAGAATGCCCATTGCTAATTACAATGTCTCTTAATTTTGATTTATGACATGTTTTTTATTAAAAATCAAAATTTGAATACAGGTTACTGACTTCAGTGTTCATATACTTTTAATAGTTAAAATTTTGAATTATTTTTTTTTTTTGCTGAGAAATTATCCCTTGACATTTGAAATAATAATTATGTTTGAACATTATCTGACAATATTATATGTCTTACCACAGACACTCATGAAAGGAACGACTCATACAATGCAGAAAACTTCTGGAAATGGACTACAAGAAAACATGTAACTGAAGCAAAACAATCAATATTAGGATAAAGGATATCCAAAGTAATGCTGATGCACTGAAACAAGCAAAATGGTTTTACAAGAAAATGTAAATATTATCTTGAAAAGCCACAAAAGCAGAAAGTACCATAGCTGTGTCTTGATTATTTCAGTTGCTCTGGGAATTGAAAGAGGAATCTTAATCACCTGTATTTATGAGAACTACAGCAGACTGGGAATTTCTCCGCAAGGCGTTATTGGTCACCCAAACTTTTAAAATAGATCTGAAGCAACCATGTTATTTGTCCGTTCCCTCTTATAATGAAAGGCTTATTGTTGCATCAATTCATACTCACTTCATCTGTTATATTCTATGATGAAATGGCTTCCAAAAACAGTGAGAGATTCTTTAATCTCTAAAATACTATACTTGTACACCTTCCAAAAATTTTCAAAAGAGCTAGTTTATTTTGAAAACATCAGTATAGCAGTTATTCTTCGCAAGAATTTCTAACAGGCTGGACACCTGCTAGGATGCTGATTGCTCAGAAATAGCCTTAGTGGTTTTATTTAGTTGTTGATGTGTGATTTAGAAGGTGGGTAAAAGTACTCCAAAATACTCAGCATTAAAAGGTCCTATCTATCACACATTTCCACACCTCATTTTTTCCATATATGAAATGGTACAATTAACAGAGTGGGACAATTTAGAGTATTCCATTCCCTGGGTGAGCTAAAATGATCAGAATATCTGCTTTAAACAGTACAGAGATGACTACAAGTTGTGTGAAACTTCTGGGCAGATCTCCCACATGACCTTTCACATTCTCTTCAACCCTGGCCATGAACACAGACATCACTGTCTGAGATTAAATTGGAAGCAGAAAAACCCTTTAATACTCCAAGCTGTTTCAAGGCCAGGCTGGATGGGGCTCTGAGCGACCTGATCTAGTGGGGGATGTCCCTGCTCCTTGCAGGGGGGTTGGACTAGATGACCTTTGAAGGTCCCTTCCAACCCTAACCATTCTATGATTCTATGATTCTAAGTACAAAGGTGTCAATAAGTGGTTGATTCTGAATTTGAAAATGAAAGAAAGCACTTCAACAAATTAAGAAGTTGTTCAGGATTCTAAAGAAGGTTTAAATGTGAATGCATATTATTATCAAATTCTGTGCCAAAAAGCGGCCTTGGGAAATGAGCTGTACAACATGCAGGAGCTCCAGCATAGCAGTATACAGATGACACAGAGGTACATTCCCAGGAAGAAAACGAATTATGTAACTTGCAATTATAAAATGTAAATAGTGTTTTTACCCTCTGTTGTAGAAGAATCTGCAAGTAAAAAACGTGTTTTGGAATTGCAGTAAAAAAAAAAAAAAAAAAGATTAAAATACCATATAGCTGTCCCTCCAGAAATATTTATTCTAGATGAAAACGTCAGGAGTCTTCGTAGCTGACTTTAGAGTAGTGGCATCTCAAACAGGTTTTCTCAACACACATCAACATCATTGACTTACATTCACCTTGATTGCTTTCAATTTTTTTTTTTTTCCCCCCAAATGTAAAACTAGATTTCAGTGGGGAATTTCAAGTCTTTCATCATAAAATCCAGTTCCCAGAAATGTTAAGTATATTTGGTTAGCAGTGACATCAAAATCTACGGTAGAGGTGTGGGGCTACACCAAATATGCTTTCAAAAAAAAATGTTTAAGTTTGCTGTTAAGGCATATGCTTGCATATCAGATATTCTTAATTAAAAATTTCTGTGTTGGTGCACAAGTGTTTTTACTGCCAGAAGAGTAGAAATGTTTCAACTATATCAGAGAAATTAAGAAGATCCACAGATACAGAAGACACAAAATGTGTTTCTTTTGAAAATAACAGTCTCCATTATTCAAACATAATCACCAAACCTGGTCAATGTTGCATTTATCCAACAGAGTTATTGCAAGGAGTAGGAAGGAAATCTTGAAAGACTGAACTTCATGCTCACAGCCTGCCTTCTGCTCTGAGTCAAGTTTTTACACTAGGGTTACCCTTCAAAATTAAGGTCAAGCTAATTAATTTAGAGCATCTACATAAGCATTTTATGACAACCATATTAATACTAAATGAGTTCATCATGATGAATATTACTACTGCAATATCAGAACAATTAAACATGATAGGGCCATTATTTTAAGACTTGGTCCAGTTTAGCTCTGCTTCACAGTACGACAGCACGTGCTTCCAAGCTAAAAATACAGCTCACCAGTAGAAGCAATGTATTTTGTGAGGAGTGGTACTTAAACTCTTAGATATTTATAAATAGCAAAAAAGTGTCTGAAGCTCAATAAGTTTTCTGTTCTTTGTAGCAAACTCTTAACAGATAAACTTGGAAATCCTAACCTTGCACAGGTTTCTTGCAACTGAAACTTATTGATTGATTTTGGTAGAGTTGCTTCTCACATGACTGGGGGTAGAACAAAGTTCATGATTTGCACTTGAAGTTGCATTCACAGTGAAACAGAATTAACTATTTTCTCCTTTATCTTTTGGAAAAATCTGTGGGACAGATTTTCATCTCCTGCACTTTTGAAATACTTCTGTTGATATTGAGGGAAATATCTAGAATCAGTCCTATTGTTTCTGAACCATAATGATAAAGCAATTACACTCTCAGCCCTACCAACTTTTAATTAGCATAGGGGTATTAGAGTCTATATAATAATTCATCATTGGCATCAAATAATGAGATAAATTTATTTGTTTTATAGTCTTCCTCTGTTTTACCACAGGTAAAGTAAAAGAACAGCTTTGAGCTGTCATGAATGTTAAACACTTGATGGAACGCTTTAAACTAACCAACTTGAAATTCAATAATTTATTTTCCTTGAAGTACTGGATGACCTAAAACTTCATTTTCACAGTAGGAAACCAAAGCTTTTTTTGAAGCATGAGTGCACTTCTTACTATAATGCTTTCTCTGTCCATTTACATGCATTTTAAAGTAATTTCATTTTTCTACATTTTCAATGCAGCGTCTATTTGAATCAGACTTTTCCGACACAGCTGCTTTTTACAGCATGTCTTGCTTTTATGTGACATCTGACATTCCAGAAGCAAATGTGTCCTACATATCTATTACCAAGACATTTTTATCTGAGATCTGTTGAACCTCTCCTTCCCTTTTTTCCTCTTCTGAGCAACAGTAAAATGTCCACTTTTCTGTAGATCCACAATTTACAGTATTTAATATTTTTATATTAGACTGATGATGATGGTGACATATATACAGTCAAATTCCCTGAAATTCTCTTCCTTCCTAAGAGTTATTACAGGTTTAGGAATTTTATGGAATTAAGAGTCCTCTATAATCATAGTCTGACCTACATAATGCCTCAGAAAGACTCCCTTTCCACTAACTGCTACATCAAGTGCAGAAAGGACTTGAATTTGATCTCTTCTAGAACAACAACAACTTTTGATTTTAATTTTTTATATGAAACTCACTACCTCATTTAGTAATTTTTCACTAATGGCTAATTTCTCCAGTGGTAGAGCCTATATCCTACTTCTAGTCTGAGTACATTGGACTTCAGCTTCCAGCCACTAAATCTACCCTTGACTTCCAAAACACAGAATGATCTGACAGTACAAACTGTTCCCACTCTAGGAAATGTGATCAAACCCCTGGATCAACTCTCACATTTCAAACAAAATGGACTGAACTTGTGACTGAACTTCCTTTACAATAAAGCAGATTTTCCAGACTTTTACTTAATGATTAGGACTGTTTCGTGCCCTTCCTAATTTTGCAATAAACATTTTTGAGGAAGCCGGAACTCTTAACACTAAAAACGATATTCCAGTCACACTAATGAGATTATCCTGCTCTCTACTCCAGCCTAGAAACTCTGGCAATGCTTTTAGCTACCTCTGGGAAAGCGTGATCTACCATGACTCATAAATCCTCCACAAAGGCACCGCTTTTCACATCTGCCCTCTAAATGGGATATATAAGCTAATTCCTAGATGCATGATCTTACCAATGTGGAAGTAACTTAATGAATTTATTTTTCCCCATTCCAGACGGGCATCTGACACAAATCTGAGTAACTCAGCGTTTAAGATCTTTCCTGACATCAGCATCTTCTACTCAGTTACCTCAGGGCCACGAGAAGTACGCTCATCACCACACGCCCTTGCTCATCATGATGGCTATTTTGTGTCCTGTTCTGGAGGGCCTGCCTTTCCCCAAATTTACACATAAAATGAGATTTAATTTCTGTAAGGATTCATTACAACAAAATACATTTAAGAATTTTACACATGCAATCAAATTGTATACAAGTCATTATACTTGACCTTGATTGAAAACCTAATAGTTTTGGTGTGCTATTTTAAAGAATTAACTTCAAAAATCTGGGAAGACTCTTCAATGTTTTTGATAACCAGATACACTTCATGCCTTACTTTTTTTACACAGACCTAGTAAAATCAGCTATGTATAAAATATTTACTAGAAATCTGTCTGCCAAGTATTGGTATTGATGCCAATATCCATGCACAAAAGCACATCTTTTTCTGTTCCGCCAGCCAACTATTCTTCAGACAAAATTCATTTTTTTTGTCCCATAAAGCATAATAGAATTTTATAGGAAATTCAGACTGAGAAATAAAAAAGTGTTCTTACTGAGAGTACAGATAATTTGCACATTTTATTTTACTGCTGAGCAAGTTAGCAAAATAGAATTCTTAGTGCATATTGTAAATATTATATTATTATTTTACTTGACAGATTTTTCTTGGTCTCATGTAATGGATTTCTCTTAAATGCAACGTAACTAAGCCATTCTAAGTTTAACTGTAGCCATTATTCCTTCAGATTTTGACAATTGTTTTTCCAGCAGCTCAAAGTAATATTTTTTCACTACAATTTTGGTGTCTTTTTCTAAAGAGCAGCTTTATTCTTTCAGACAGGTAAAGGTTAACGTAGCCTGCTTGCATGGCAAATGACCAGCAGCAAAGCTTTTACATGCTGGCATGCCCATAAGGGAGCACACTGCTATGAAATTGAGTTTGCTATTAATAAAAATCTTAGTCTACTGATTAATTTATAATGCTTCACTTGGATTTTTAAGATGTGTTTCATACATTACTTAACATAAAGGATCAGTAGACAGTGCTATGCTTTGTGTTGCTGGATTTTTACACATCAGGCAACGTAAGCAGCGGATCAGACACCTGGTTTCAAAGCAATATTTGCTCTTGTCTCCATCAGAGTTTTACTGTCAATCTATCAATTTATGCCTTCGCATGTATTTGTGTACCCAAACCCCTAATATTTGTAAAAATTCTCTGCAGCTTCATGTTTAGAAGTAGAAATTCAAATAGACAATGTGTGAAAACCTGGTATCCAAACTTATAGATTAGGTTAGTGCTGGGGATTCCTGCTTAGTGTGGCCCATTAAATTCCTTGCTTTTATCCCAGTTTTCCCTCAGTTCTTTTTGCCTGTTAAAAATACTTTTATTTAGGAAAAAAAAAAATCTGAAAAAAAATCAAAAGCTGTTAAACATATTTCTCCTTTAATTTTCCCACAACCAGGTGGATGTGGACAACACTAAGTGGCTGTGAATTAGCTCTGAATTCACTGCATAGTCACAGAAATTTGAATCTCATCTGAGGCTGAGCTATGTTTGCCTTCATGCCATTTATCACTGGCTGGTACTTATTCTATTTTATCATTTATCTCCAGCTGTATCACTTGTAAGACATTACCTCCTAGGTCACCACCCAGGCTTAAATACACTCTCTCATTTCAGATAAGCTAAACTCCCTGTTTTGCCAGTTGCCCACTCTCAATTACCAAATAAATTAAAGAGCTTTCTTCGGCCAGCTCTGTTTGACTTGGATTTATTGGGACATTTTATCAAGCAAATAGAACAAACTAATTGGGGGCCTCACAATTCTGCTGTCTGCTCTGCTGAGCCACTTGATCTTGCTGTGGTGGTATCCCAGTTGGCTGCACACTGTACTGCATCTTTGTGCTGTTATATGCATGTTGTTTTTTTTTTTCTCCTATTGTGTTGTTTTATCTCTGATATACGTTACCATGGTTTAAAACAGAAGGCCAACCGCATCCTGGGCTGC
Organism: Ardeotis arabs; assembly: GCA_011801015.1. NCBI lineage: Eukaryota > Metazoa > Chordata > Aves > Otidiformes > Otididae > Ardeotis > Ardeotis arabs. The sequence goes on from JAAGAY010139695.1 coordinate 30,874, forward strand.
ATCAAGAGGAGCGTGGCCAGCAGGTCGAGGGAGGTGATTCTCCCCCTCTACTCTGCCCTCGTGAGACCCCACCTGGAGTACTGTGTCCAGTTCTGGAGCCCCCAACATAAGAAGGACATGGACCAGCTGGAGAAGGTCCAGAGGAGGGCCACAAAGATGATAAGAGGGATGGAGCACCTCTCCTATGAAGAAAGGCTGAGAGAGTTGGGGCTGTTCAGCCTGGAGAAGAGGAGGCTCCGGGGAGACCTGATAGCGGTCTTCCAGTACCTCAAGGGGGCCTACAAGAAAGACGGGGAGAGGCTGTTCAGTAGGGCCTGTTGTGACAGGACAAGGGGTAATGGTTTTAAAATAGAGGGGGGTAGATTTAGATTGGACATTAGGAAAAAAATTTTCACAATGAGAGTTGTAGATCACTGGAACAGGTTGCCCAGAGAGGTGGTGGATGCCCCATCCCTGGAAACATTCAAGGCCAGGCTGGATGGGGCTCTGAGCAACCTGATCTAGTGGGGGATGTCCCTGCTCCTTGCAGGGGGGTTGGACTAGATGACCTTTGAAGGTCCCTTCCAACCCTAATCATTCTATGATTCTATGACTCTATGAAAACAGAGTATGTTATGCAAAAGACAGGGGAATAAACCTCAAGAAATTCTGATCAGATGCTTAACACAGGAATTTTGCATCAAATATTTTTTTTTCATATATATATATATATATAAGAAATATTCTAAAAGAGCACGATCCTGCAACATACAGCTTCCAAAACATCTGAATGCTTATATTTTCAATCAGCCCCAATTCTTATTTTACAGTAACACCTACCGCAAAACTGCCACTTGTTTCAACAGGTTCTGAGACTGATAGGTTTTCATGGTATTTTGGATAAAACTGAAACATTGTCTTTTAATTCTGCCTCTCACAAGTTCTAGGAGTAAAAAAATGATTCTGCACATAAAAAAAAAATTACATTCAACTATCACATCATTCTTTCTCAAGTTGCTATTATATTACGGAATCATAGACTATCTCAAGTTGGAGGGGACTCATAAGGATCACCAAGACCAACTCCATACTTCTCACAGGACTACCTAAAGCTAAATCATACGACTGAGCACTGTCCAAGATGCTCCTTGAATTCTGATAGGCTTGGTGCCAATATTACATTATATTTTTAAAATCCAAGTTGCAGCAATGTATACTAGGGGCTGATGTCTAAGTCTGGTACGTTTGTCAAATTTGGTATTAGCATTCTCCTGATTTATTTATTATAAGAAGAATTTGGCAGAAGTTTTCCACCACAATTTGAATGCAAAGTTACAGATTCCAATAAAGCTTATTCTTAGCAGTCATTTCTATTATTGAAATTCATATTCTTAAGCACTGAGTGCCCTGACCTACTCTGTTTTTACAGAATCTGTGGAATGCTCTGTATTACTTATAAAATGTAATTAAATTCCTTTCAATTTGTCAATTTATGGTGGCTTAAAAGAAAATGTTATAATCCACCTCATTGCCTTTGTTGCATGCTCACTATTTACATTTTTGTGTAAAATCTAATTATTCAGACTGCTGATTGAATAACTTTCAAGTCTGTTGTGTCATATTAACAATGCCACTCATTATGCAGGGTATGATGACTAATGTAAAGCTTTTGCCTCACAGCTTTAGGAGATACAGATTTTCTTATCATAAGCTACTGTTCAGACATGAAATGATTATAAAAGTAATAATAATTAATAAAAAACTTAACTACAATTTGCTTTCAAAAACTGTCACTAGCTTGCTTTAATTTAGGCTTCGTTATCATGTTGTATGTGGATGTTTCCTTCCAAACATAGAGTTGCAACTAACAAATAATATGAGTTTTAAAAATAATACATGTATACGAGTATCACATTTTTTACATGGAAAAATACATCCCCACTAGTGCTAATAAAGAAAAAACTCCATAAATAAAAATAGATGTATATTCTTGAACAGAAATCACGTATATGATTTCTCCATACTAGATAAATAAGAACTTCAGTAGGGATACAACATATGCTCCTGAAAAAAACAATTATTTTCTTTTCCTAAAAGGTCAACCATAACTTCCTTATCCATCAAGCTCATAACAGGGTATGAAAATAAGAATTTCCAGCTGAGTTTTGCAGCATGTAGTCCATTAGCCAGTGTTTCAGCTCTGTGAGTGACAGTATCCAATTCTGCTAAAATATGGCTAGTTTACATCATTATAAATAGCTCCTTCTTAATAAAACAGGTGATTTCAAGTTCATTTCTGTTTGTTACATATTTAAGTTTTTGATTAAGAGGTATTTGACACATAAAACATTTAGGAAATGTACCATCTCTCTACAAAAAAATGCATCATTAAATGTTTTTTAAAATCATACTCCCTGGCAGAATTGATATACTTGTATTTCATGAACTATTTCTCAAGTTAAAGTGAAAACCAGTATTAAGTTGTCAAAGAAAAGTGAAAGACTTACTTAAAAGCCACTGAGCTAAAAAGATGTTATTTTTAGTTTAAGGGGAGTACATACGTATCATGCTCTGTACCACACTTGAATCATTACCCTCATCAGGATGACAGGTGATGCCAGGATAATAAATAAAATCTCTGATTAGAACTGAAATTGCTGGGACAGAATTTAAAGGCCATGAGGCCCTCCAGTTCCCCTCCTCTCTGTCATTTACAAACATTCTTCCTCTTCCTCCACAATAAACTAGCTATTCATTCAAATACAAGGATACACTGTAGGGAAGAATTCGTAAAGATCAACAAAAAAAAAAATGTACAACTGCCAATATAAAGTTTTATAGCCATAAAGTGAGCCTTAGGAGAAATTATCAATGCTTTTGTTTTACCAAAATAATGAAGAAATGAGAGACCCACTCTGTGCTACAGATCCAGATTCTAAAGAAGGAAATACATTTCATTAACAATAACCATCGTTTACATGCAAATTAAACACTAACGGGAGAAATAATTTAATTTCAAGTATTACCATGTTATCTGTACTGATCTGACTAACAACCTTAACTTTGTACTACACTAGTCCTTGCCATCTAAATCAACATCAGCAGGATTTGATGGAACCACAATACATGGACTACTGCAGAAACTGAGTACAAAGCCCACCTTCTTCTTTATACTGCAGTTAAGTGAAAATACCTACAGCTGCATGGCTTTGCCTGGTTTGGTTGCTAGGGTACTTTTATAGTCAAGTGTTTCAGTTGACTTGAGCACAGAAGTTGTACCTTTCCTGGCAATAGCATTCTACAGCCAAACATACAGAGCTATGGTGATATTATTTCCAATTGTTAGCCTATTTTTCCATTTCTTAGTACCACCCTGCTATTATACTTAAACTTTGATAGCTTAAACTGTTAAATTAATATCTTCAGCATCTCTACATGCCTCAAAAATAGCTCTTGTAACTGTGTACCCAATACTGTCACCTATCAGAATGCAGCATAATTATTTCAGTTTGGTTCCCTGACTTTTTTGTTGTTCTTTTTCTGTTACATTTGCTTATTCTACAGCTACACAGCAAAATACTATTATTACCCTCTCTCATAATGTCCTGAATCTAGGCACACAGTCCAAAAATCAATCACGTTCTTTTCATGGCATACTCGTTCAAATGTAGTCTGCTGTCCACTGCTGGGAAGAACATTAAGAGTCAAATCTGTATCCCTCATCGCTCAAAGCTATTAAAAGGACTGGATAAGATATTAACTCTTAATGTTCAACGATGTTGACTGCTGAGAAAAACCGAATTACTGCCTTTAATACATATGAATTGCAACTGAAGTGGAATTAAGGGAAGAATCCAAGTTGGACATAATGCCACTGCCCTTCGTGTTCCATTATTTGATTTCATTTTACACCTGATGCCTAGAGTCAGAAACCTAACATGCCTGCAGATGATCCAGTGGCTTTTGTGCTGATTGGGTTAATATCACATCTATTTTTTAACTTCAATAAATGAAGTTAAAACAATTCCATCCTGTAGCCAAGCTGCTCCAAGAAGACTTGGTCCAATAGCAGCAGATACTCCTAGGCAACTAATTAAGAGCTAGTAACTTTCCACAATGGTGTACTTGGCCACAGACGTGCCATTCTGTGCACTGTTGATTGCATTTATTGGCTATGACTTTTTGGCCTCTTATTAGAAAGACATTTTGCTTTACAAACTCCATCCACTCTAAATTAGTAGAGAGCAGGTCTCAAACTTGGAATGCTGCCCAGAGAGAACACAATGCACAACACTAAATTATTCAAGAACCGATACCAGAAGTTCAAATATGTTCTTGATGAAGCTGTAAACTTCAACTGGTAGACTTATCAAAATAAGACACTCTCCTCCTGCTTAGTGATGGGTGGGGCGGATACCACTTCCATCTGTATTGTACAGAAACAAAATAAACTTTGAAGAGAAAGCTCTTAACCTGTTTGTTTTTGCTGAAACGAAAATACCAATTCAGAAACTCATATTTTGGAAACAAGTCTCCAGTAGTCATAATATTTTTCGGATGCCAGATGGCCCGCTCTCCTGGTCCGCGCATCAGAATAACTAAATGCTTGTGTGTCAATGTATCATTTTAGGGTGGAAAATGAATATGTAAAGTAATTAAAATGCAAATCTTTGAGATGAAATCTCAATCCTATTGAACTCAAGGACAGTTCTGCCATTGACTTCAGCAGTGTTATATTTTCATCACTGCTGTATCTCAGAGGTGAAAACACAGCTGTTTAACTGATATTTTAAGACAGATTATTTTCTTATATTATTGCTTCAATATACAATCCTTAGGAGTTGAAAGCAGTGTAAGGAAGCATTTTAGGAGAGTAAACAATGGCAAGTTAGAAGTGGCAAAGTCTAAATTTTTTTTTGACTATTATTCTGAGTGACATTTTATAGTGAATTTTTTAAATAAAATCTGCAAAAATACATACTGTTTTTCTCATATTTACAGGTTGGTACATATACAACATACAATTGTCAGCCTGTAAAAAGCAGGTGCTTTAAAAGCTTCCTGAAATGTAAGTTTCATTTTAAGTGTTTCTTTAACAACTTCATGGAAGTGAGTTATAACACTCACCTGACAAAATGTGGTGTTTTGGGTATGGTTACAATTGTACACAGATTTCACCTAAATTTTAAGGTCCCTAAATAACAGTGCAATGAAAATAACCGCACAAGTTCCACAGGTAGTCAACAGAGTAAGACAGAGATACCTTCAAAAACTGCTTGAAGTAATCGCTGTCTGCCTACCTTGGGACCCAAAGCCTAAAAGCCAAAGCCTCCCTTTTGATAGGCTATCAAACCCATATTCATGGACTATAAGGATACTAGAAGTATTTACTATAGAAAATTCACTAAATTCCTAGAGTTTAACAATGAGAAAGTTAGGTACGTACATTACTCAGATGGGATGTTTCTTCAGGATTGTACCTTTGGAAAAAATGGTTTGCAAGCTCTGCCATCTTTTCTCTTCTGAAAATTAATGTTACTAACAGCGACCACTAAATGGGCAAGAATGTATGGTAAGAAATTACTAATGGGTTCAACTAGTGCCAAGCCCACCTGCCTGTGATATTTTTTCATTGACTTGAATGGATACAGCTTTCCTCCACCTTACATACAGCACAAAGAACATGTAAAAATATTGCTAGATCAGAACAGCCTTACCAATTATGCCTCTAAGTTGACTGGAGTTAGACATTTGGGCTGCCAGCACGTAACATGTACCAAAACACAAAGACCTCCATCAGGCTAATGTTGCCGGTACAACATTAATCATTACACAGGGCATGCATTTGAAAAACATATGCACCTGATACTGAACTCATTCAAAACAGCTTTACTGCTGACTCTGAAAAGACCGGAATCTGGACTAATCAATTATACAACGAACTCTTGTCATTTTAACCTATCCTTGCAGCTAATAAGACAACTATTGTCCACATTTTATTGCTGTGCTACACCGATACCCTCTGGGTTGTCATGCTGATGCAGCATTGAAGATGAGCTGAAGAGCGACTCTGTTGTATATTTATAAAGAATTCTGTGGCTAACTTTGCTCTAAATTGGGCGTGTAATGAATGCATTACTGCAAAGCAGGGAAATAAAACCTATTACAGGCTAGAAATGAATCATCGCAATGGCAAATCATTTTCTAAGCTGCAGTATTTTCTCTGTTATTGCTTTCCTTTAAACTTTGGTGAAAAGCAATTACTTTATTCTTTCTCTTTACTTTTATTACTGGTGATTCTTATGCTAATTTTCCCCTCTATATTTGATTTGATTTTGAAAAGCTTTTTGGAATTCAAGATTAAATTGAATTGGTGATACTGCCCTGCCATCTTCACCTCCTACCTTTCTTCTCCCCATCCCCCACTCTGACATCTGAAGAATTCTTAAAAAACAAACAGAGCAAACTCAAAGCTATCACATTTTAAACTATTTCTTGTTTTGGATAAATGAGATAAGTCAGTGTCCTCAAAACATCAGAATAATAAAAGTAATTTTTTTACAATTCTTTTTTTCTGTAGTATTAAACCTGTTATCAATTTCACAGTTTGAAGAAATAAAAGTTCCCTGAATTAAAAAAAATTACCTATATTAATTTTTTCCTCTTGAAGAATAGCACACCTCCCGCAGCAAACTGAAATGGTACTTGTGGTACTTTTGTTGTCCTATGCCAGTTGCTTAGGTCAATAGAAAACATGTTATTTTTTTTTCTTGCAGTGTAATTAGTGAACAGAATGTGCTACTTTTCAGATTCATCAAGAATCACTTCAAGTAAACAAAAAATAAAAATCTGAAATCAGACAACTTAGAATTACAAGTTACAATAGTCACAAGCCTAGAGGTTATTTTTCAACCATTCATTTTTTTTCTCTGACTTATCTATTTTATAAAAAAATATTTATCTACTGTCAAAAGTCACTAATAGGGCACAGAACTGCTGAAGATTTACTTTGCTCATTACTTATAACCTGACATACACTATGAGGATTCATAGGATTAGCACTTAGATGAAAGGCATGAGACTGAAAGGCAGTCTTAATATTGAAATGCCAAGGCTTCTTATTATTTTTTCATTTGTATTCAATGAATTTGAATTAAATTTAAAGACTAAAACCCACATCATTTTGATTAGAAGATTCTTTTGAAGTCTACTCACAAAATGCATTTAAATGAATAAAAAATTGTGAACAACGATAGACTATAGCTTATAGCTTTAAAAACAATATGCATGAAAGTATCAATTTTAGTTTTACATCTTGCAGCTATCAAGATTGTTTTAAGCATCCCATTAATGGTCACAAAGAAGGCAGTGCCACATCTTGTCATTCTTATTCTGATGGAACTTAAGCAAACTACAAATAAAAAAAAAAATAATCTATTAGCTGAGATCACAACTGGGATAGGCCTAGTAAGTTCCAGTTACCGCATCTGAGGCCAATAATAGTATTGAGCTCATTTGTTTGGAGTTTTCGCTGTCATTTTCTAGACCAATAGAGACATTCAAGGTGCTGGCTGAGATCAGAAGAAACCATGGAACTGTTTTTATTACCTTTATTTTATTTTGTTCTGACTAAAATTAGAAACACTAAAACTGCAGCTAACTTTCTGAGATGATACCATCACATGTGCTTTAGGTGATTCTTGTGACATAAAAGAGACTTCAATTTTTCTGAGTTGTTCTAAGCAGCTGGATTAATAGAATGTTGTAACCAAAGGCTTTTATTTTTTATGTAGCATTTTAGTTGCATTCAAAGCCTAAAGAGCCATTATTAACATTTCATTCTACAGAAGCAATTATTCCATCTTAGATGTGTGAACAGATTAGAGAACAAGGTCTCTCCTAATTTGATTGCACATGATGTACTCTGTGATTGTGTTATGTTCAGCAAACCAGGCGTTCAACCAGGCATTAATAAGAATTCCTACTTGTTTTTAGATCCTAAGAGTGCAGTCTTGTCTTCAAAATTTTAGGGGAACTTCACCTGTACAAAACAAGCAGCACTCTTGGCTCATTTCCAGTGGTGTGGAATTACATTTAGACTCAATTTTTATTTTTATACATCATTTGAACAGATTTTTAGAACAACTAGCAGAACAGTTGTTAACTACTAGCCAGTAAAATAGATTTTTAAAAGGCACATAATAGATACATGTGCATTTTTTTCATATATGACATTTAATCTTGCACATTTGAGCACAGGACATGGAATAACTAATTCCCAACTTGCTTTGCCTTATAATCGAGTCATACTTTTAGGAAATAGTAAAATTATTTAAATCTGTTATTCTGACTTGATATTCTGTTTCAGAAGATGATTGATCGCTGAGAATTAAGCAGCAGTGCTGCAGTCCTTTAAGGACAAACGTACTTAATTCACACAGACCTACTGAAACCGTATGTTACAAGTTACACAAAAGCAGGCATTGTAGCAGGCAAGGAGTTAACGTGTAAAATATTAATAGCCCTAAAGTTTCTTTCTGTCAACAACATATAGTCTGTCCTTTTGAAGGCTTTCAGTTGTAAACAGTAGTTCTGACATGAAGAGTACTTTAGTCTAGGCATCATGCACTGTCTTCTTTTCTTTGGACTTCAAGTCTTTGAATGCTAGGGGCTGTACAAGTAGAACAGAGAGAGATTACAGGAGAAATTTTCAAAGGCATAAAGAGTTCTTAAGGACCTAGCTCCTATTCAAAAATCAATGAGAGCTGGACACCTAATTAGTCCGGGTACTTTGAAAATCTCCCACTACTTCTCTTTTATGCAAGTTCCCTGCTATAGAAACAGTACTGAGCTAGAAGGCTAATTGGGAAACGCTGTGCTGGCTGTGACTAGGAAACAGAGGTGAGGAAGTGGATTAACTGCATATTTCAAAATAAAAACTTCGCCTCAGACATGTTTATTGCACTTGCTGATTGAAAGCAAAATTAAAAAAAATCTTCACCAGCGTGCAAACTCTTAATTGCCTTTGTCTCCTTGAATTTCAAGGCATGGACCCTGAAGATCTCTCATCTTTGGAAATTAGGATTTTTTTTTCAGCAATATTATTTTGTTTTATTGCATGTCATTTTGATGTTATTGTTGCTTGCATAAAAAATATAAAGGAATATACCCATGTTTAGAGGACACTACATATTCAGCTTGCCTGTGCTATGCCTGATGAAGGGGTTTTTTTCATAAGTAAAAGCTTTGTCTGATCTTATTTTACAAGGTAACAGTTACAAGTAAGCGGATGATCATTACCTTCCCGTCACCCTCCCTGCTCTCTCAACTTTGAACCAAGACCAAGGAATGATTGGCAAGCCAGAAAATTGCATCTTCATTAACTTCCAAATTGTAAACTCAAGTGCTAGCTAAAACTATTATGCCCTGGATGATGGAAGCTGGGGACAGGAGAATGGAGAACTTCAGGTTTTATGAAAGATGTTCTGGTGGGACCTGTTGTATGTGTGTTATTGTTTTATCTACATTCATAAACCAATTTTCTTCAGAATTTTAGATACGTCTGGCCTTGGAACACTCATTTTTCATGTTCACCGCTATTTTCCTAACCATTATCCTATGCCATTTCATAAATGACATTCTACTGAATTATTATAATCCAATACATATTGCATGCCACCTAAGTAAGTTTGGCCCACTGTAATCATTAATCTATTTCAGTCTAACATTTTAAATTTTTTTCATTTTCCAAGTCAGGTACTCCCTTACTGAGGCTCTGATTTCTCAGATGACTTATGTGGTTGGTGAGAGGAGATCTTTGTACAACCACTTAAAATTACAGAAAATATTTTATTTACATTATTGCTTCCTCTCCTGATAAATGAGGACCAAATAATTCCTATGAATAATGATTCACATACATTTCGCAAAACCTCATCTTACCTTCTTTCTCACAGAAAACATTTAAAAGATAAAGATATCAGGACCCTAATCCAGCACGGATTTCTTAATTTCTTTAAACTAGAATGTTCTTTACACCAGGAGTCATAGTACTGATGCTAATCTTACATCTTTCAATGCATACAACTAACCATACACTGTTAAACAGGTAATTATGTCAAAGTTGTCTGACCTTTTAGATGCAATATGAATGTTTTAAAGAATAACTGAAATGAAGAGAGTACTGGCTTGCCAATAAACTGGTTTTCCTTTTTAACAGCAAGATTTAACACATGGAATTTGGAGGGAAATACTTGTAGATCCCAGCATTTCCAGCACAAGCATCGTTCGTTTCAATGTCTTACTTGTCTTACCAAAGGACAGCAGAGTTCTGATCGGTGAACTCAGTTAGGGATTACTTGTCATGGTGATATGCAGCTAGATTTCAGATATCACCGTTTTATTACAGCCTTATGCAGCTAGATTCCTTTTATCATAGTTTTGTATGCTGTTACATTTTGCTTTGTAAGCTAGGTGGTAGTTGAGTATATTCTCCACAGTCTATTAATGTAACGATACTTCTGCTTCTCCCACTTCACATTAGTGGGGAAAAAGAAGTCTAGCATGTGCACTCTCAGCAATACAATAGATTTTTAATGAGTCTAATTTAAGAATATTTCTTGCCAGGAAGACAAAAAAAAAAAAAAATGAACTGCTCCCTAAAAAAATTCAGTACAAGAACTGCATCACTAACAGCAAACACATGAAAACTACATCCAAAAGGGCAGAAGACCAGATCTGGATCCATTTTGACTTACACTAAGTGTTTATTTAGCCAAGGCACTTTAGCAGCTGCCGTTAGAAATAAACATCTATCAGACTGACATATGGAAAATTCTCTCTTTCACACAGTGTTTGCCATTAGATGTTTAGCTTTAGAGTAAAACTAGAAGAGGTATTATCTGTCATATCTTTATCCTGAGCTGGTTTGAGGATCTGCACCATGCTACTATATGACCCAATTTTTCAGAACATGCCAGCTGGGAAATCTCAATCTCCTTGAATTTGCTAATACTAGCTATTACTTCTTAACTCAAACTGCTCAAGTCATCAAAAGCTAAACTTTTCCAGTAGAGCACAAATAGGGAGAATTAAAATGTTTTCTTTTCTATAATTGCATTTGGGTTTTGATGTTCCGAGAAAACAAAACACTGTTCACTAATATCTCACGCACAGTGACAACAATTTGTAACCTGAATGCTAACAAATAGCTCATCATTCTTCAAGTTTCTCCTCTCCCTCCACTCTTAGCAAAACGATTCTTTAGAGGAGATAAACCTGGAGTTTTCCAGTGTGCATTTCCATGAAGTCATTAATGGTCTGGAGGAACATACTGAGTACTTTCTTGTATGCTGGTAAGAAGACAATATTTATTTGTCTGAAAGATATAACTTCTGTAAACTGTTCTACTCAGGCTTACAAGCATTAGTGGAGATAATAAGGCTCCTCTCTGAGGAAAGGATGCACTCATTAAATCCTGTCTGCTACAAGGACTTAATAAACATGCAAAGTTGTTATTGTATAGGGCAAATTTCAAATCATGGACAAAATATTTTTAGCAATGAAAGAATCCTTTCTCAGTAGCAAACTATTTCAATAAACATTTTTTTTTCCCCAAAGTAAAACTCATTATTTCATTAAACACATCATTCATTTAAGAGTATGGGAACAACAAGGTATTTCCAAATATCCTACACCCATCTGCATCTGAGTTTTTTGTATTTCAATGCTACAACTCATGGAATAGGTAAAAGCATGAATACTTAGGCATGCTTAGGTGACAATTGTAAAGGCTACATAAAATTGACTTTTTTTCTTTGCAGTTTGCTTACAGAACAAGCCTCTTGTGGGTCATACTTCTCTATTCCTGTCTTCTAAGTGACAGATGTTATAGCTGGGTGTTTTTTATAAGCTTAAATATAAATGAGAACTAGGAATGAACATTTAACAAATTTATCTAAAGCAGAGTGGGTCAAGTTGGTCATAATATTCTGAACCCGCACAAGCCCGGATCCTACATGTCTTCACAAGCACTGTCAAGCAAACATTAAACTCCATCCTTATGAGCTGTTTAGTGATAAAAAACCAAATGCACATTCTTTAGCCTTAAAGCAATGGTCATAAAAATTCTCAAGGACTCTAAGAATGCATAATTGCACAGGAAAAAGACAGGAAATATGCATTTTCCTATCCAATAATTTACCTTTATGAATTGAGACAGTGCTCTAGGTCCAACAAGGCAGGTAAGTGCAGTACTTAGGGAAAACAGAAATACACTGAGAAGTAAGATTCTCTGCAATTGCCAAATGCTATGGAGAAGACAATGCTTCATTTGTGAATTAATAAGCAAATTAACTGATGGAAAGCATGTGGAAATGTGTAGGAGTAGTTCAAACAAACAAGGAAATCGAAGAGCAAACACATTACCACTATTGTGAAGGCTGTATCATAAATAAACCATTTAAAGAGTATTCCTCACCAGCTCCGAAGAAAGAAAGAAAGGAAGAAACTGAGGCACCCTGCACTCTTCAGATCTTGATACCAATCCTACTGAAATTAGTAAGTCACTGACTTTAACTGGTTTTGAATCAGGCCCATAAGGGGAAAAAAATGTATCCATGAGAACATTCACTACCATTCAAGCACTTTCAACATTCGCCTTAACAGACAGCGTAACCCAACCAATTACCCATGCAATGCTGTATGTGAATAATTATCAGTTTGTGTTGCCACTGCTCAGATCTCCAATAACTATGCTGATGAAGCATCAGCAAGCAGACCTCATCGGTCACTTGCCAACCCTGTCTGCAGACAGGTGAGGAAGAGCTTTGTTTACTGTTCCTTGAATTCCCAGTCAGCTACAGAGCACATCTACAGCATGAGAAAACACTTTTGTCTGCTAGCCAGGGAGATTGCTCTTCACCAGTTATCATTAACACCTACATGTCCAAGTAGGACAAGTGTGTAGTCTCTGTATTGTGGAGAAAGGAGGTAACAATTGTTATTATTCAGCTTACTCGTCACTCTCTTTAATTTCTCCAAGCTTCTTCAGATTAGCAGAGAGATGCAATTTATGACTGGTAATTTTAATGTACTCTATGATAACGAAAGGCAAAAATAGCTGTTAAATTAACAACCCTGAGCTTGAACAACTCATCTGCCACCGATACCAAGTGTGCTGCAGCTGGTGCTTTTTAAACACCTTGCCTCTGGCAGCGAGCCACTTCACAGCACAGAATCAGCAGGAAAGCTCACCTCTCTGATTTTGAAAATGCGTACCCGAGGAAGCCAAATATGATGAAAGCAGCAGAAAAACCTCATGAAGAGTAGATTATACAACTAGAAGACATTTAGAAGTGGTTTTTTTTTTTGTTGGTAGAACTAGATGAGAAATCCTGCCATTAAAGTATGAATGAGAGAAAGCTAACTGAGACTGAAATGGTTACGCCAAGCACATCCTTGACCTCTGCAACACATACACATCAGTTTAAATGTCTCCTGAGGTGGGTACCTAAAGATTTGCCTGTTCACATTCATGAGTATCTTAGTTCTTAGGTAGAGAATCTCTATGAATTACAGGCTTAATGTCCGTCTTCTTGCTCAGGATAGCATCATTGTTTATATACATCTCTTATTTAAGGCAACTGTAGCTAAAAACTCAGAGGGGAAATTCAATATTTTCCACTAGTGGATTTGTGACAGGGATCCTTGCTTTCAAATGTCCTTACTCCACACATTTTTATGATTTGACTGCACCGAACACAGGTAATCTCAGCTGATCTATTTGGTAAGCATTCTTTTTGCACAGGAAAATACTCAGGTAGCAGATAAGCAGCATACTATCTGTGACTCTGTATAAGCACATCGGAAATCTAACTTGTTTGTGAGTTTAGCTGATTAAAAAGTAGTATTAAAAAACCCAACAGGTTCCAGAAGTTGCTATCTGGGCTCAAAAAAGAAGCACAACCAACTACTTCCTTCCATCACAAGCTGTATCTGTCTTCCTATCAAAGATCCTATCCAGAATAAAGGAGCACGGTCAGAAAGGGGAAGTAGTACAGCAACTCCATACTGAAGGAAAATTACAATGAAAAAAGGAGGAAATGGCAACAGATGGAGACAACTGCTGTTACAGACTGATTATGCTGCCTCTCCCATCCTAAAGGAATATTTACTGCCCACCTGCTGCCTGGAAAGGTAAGCATTTTGTTCGAGGCCTGAAAGGAAGTGGGAGAAAAAAGGAAAAAGGAATTCTAAAAGTATTTTCCCCAATGCTCAGAAACCAAAATGAAATAGACTTAAATTTATTTGTTCTTCAATTCCTTCTATTTCTACTTTTTCTATGAGAAACCAAAAGGGAAGTCCACTACTTTGTCCCTCAGAGTTATCACATACCCATCATTTTAAGGGAAACAGACCAGAACCACTTCACATCTAAATCTGATTTTATCACATGTATTCACCTGGGCTGTTGGTGAGCATGCTCTCTGCTATTTCCCCTATACCACAGTGGACCGGGCCAATGAGAAGGATCTCATGTTGTAGCTAAATACATATATCTGAATTAGTACTTTTAACTGTCTAAGATAAATTGCAACCAGACTTGTGATAATCAGGATGTAACTCGAAGAAATTCTGGGATGAGTGTACATACAGTCTTTCAAGGATCAATAAAGTCAGAAAATTTGCTGTAATGCTTAATGCAGTTTATGCAGAATAAGCTTCTCAACTCCTCATACTGGTCTTTCAGATATAAGACATAAGACAAATTGAGGACATACAAAAAAATGTTTTAAGAATTCTATTCTTTCATGTTATGCTAGAATTTTTATCTGTAAGATGCATACAGTTTTGTAAAGTGACAAAAGAACATCTGCAGAAACAATAATTACTTGTGTTAATTAGATGACAGGGACAAACAAGTTTGGGTTTTTTCCCTTATAAATTCACCATAGGACTTCTATAGCATATAAGTAATCACGTATAGCCAAAGGGAGCATTTTTTTTTTCTCTTTCTTTCTATGCCAATCACCATGGAAATACCAAATAATTCAAATGGCTGTTTGTTATTACAGTTGAAAGAGCAATAATCACCGCTAGATCATTTTAAAGACAGCAATAAAGCTGCATTAGGAACGTTTCAAAATGCAATCTTGCTATACTGTCAATTATTTTAATTTTATAACAAACATTTTTTTTTGCATTTGCATCATCAGCATCATGTTCAGAAATTAATACAAAATTGACTATTTGCTTCCAGCTAACTACCCAGATAACACGCTGCATATCATGAAGTAAATAAGTAATGATTTTGTGTGGAAGATGTTTAGAAATACTTTGAAAATTTCTATTAATCTGCAAAAAAGGGCTAACAACTCTAGGATATACTCAATTCTATGAGGTTTAGAAATCATGGAAACATGTATATCCTCATAAAATCATTCTCTCTAAATGCTGGAATTAAAAGGATTTGAAAATGTGTCCAAGCTGTTAGTAGCTCCTTTTGCAACTCTGAGAACGGCTTGATATGCAAATGAGTTGTAATTTTTGAAAGTATATCAAAATAAAGATAAAACTGGAAAAATATTTTTCAGTCTGAATATTACTTATGCGCTGACCCACTATTTGAAAAATAATCAAAAGAAAATGATCACGTATGTGCTTAAGTTCGTGACCCAACACATTAACTGGAGATTAAACCACAATAAGGAATCAAACACAAGTTACAAAATTAAAATTCAGATCTAAAAATATTTCATACTAAAAAGCAGAAATAGGCACAGTTTCCATTAAGTGGTAAACGTTTTGCAAATAACTGACTTCATATTTTGATTTCAAGAAATGAAATTATCCCTAATTATTCCAAATTCAGCCACTTTGGAGTAAGTATTGATTTCTCAGAAAACTGTAACTGTTAACAAGCACAGCATGCTGACAAGAGACTTTTCCTTATGAGGAACATTGAGAAGAAATTCAGATGAGCGTATGCATGCTTATATAAGGAAATCTTTTAATATTCCACTCTTGGAGCCAAATTGATCTAATATTGCAGCATTGTGAATTCATTTATTCGTTTCTAGCTCAGATGCAGCATCTTGAGAAATATTTACCATGGATTAATAGATTTGGACACCAAATTTAGTCTTCCATGACCTTAATTACAGTGAGACTTAATTTCAACACTTTCTTAAAGCATTGATTCTCTGATAATTTTAACACAGTTTGAGAATATGTCTACCCAAACATTGCCAGTTTAACATATTATATGATTTTTAAGACACAGATCTATGCCTTCTTCTCTTCAAGCTGTGGAGGAAAGGGTGAATTTGCTAATGTGTGCCAGACAATTGGTCCATCTACTAACTGATTGTCCTCTTGGCAAAGGCTGATATCAGGGAAAAGAACTGTAACATCCAGAGCACTGGACGTAAGCAGGAAATAGCACAAACCAAAGCTCAATTACTCCACCAATAGTTTCAGTAAGCTTTTTATAGTTTAGATATCACATAGTATAATTTCTTGTCTGCCAAGTCCTTATTTAAGAGAACAGGCAGTAACAACAGGCTGCTCACTTAACCAAGTGACTGATTATCCTGCGTTGGCTACAATACTTGCAACTCTGCTTCTATCTGTCTTGAAGAGGTATAAATGTCCCCGCTAAGTCCTACGATCCACTATCAAGGTTTACCGAGGGCATAAAGAAAGAAGGATGATGAATTCCTTGATGGAGGTTCATCACCTACCTCCAAGCAACCTGTGAAATGCTAGTAGTGAAGGAATTTCTTCTTCCTCCCTTCCCCACAACATGCAATTAGCTTTTACTCTAAAATTATAATATGTTCCTTGTTTCTGTTTACAAAGCTTCAAATGTTAATTATTGGTCATAAAATTGCTCTTTTAAAAACTGCATGTAAGCAGTTCATACTGTGAACTTCAGCACCTTTGATGTACCCAGATGGATGCTGAGCTATACAATATCTTATTTGTTTTTACATGTTATAGCTTTAATTTTGACAATTTTGGTCTTATATTTAAGGATGAAAGGTATCTATGTCTGTACCGGTATCAATGGCATCAACAGCAGCAGGTTAGCACTCCGCTAACAGAGTCATTTTGTCTAGAATGCCACCGCAGTCAAGTCTGATGCATGCAAATTACAAACACACTGCTGTTTTGAGTCGTCTCTGATATTGTTCCCAAATCATACAACACTATCTGGGCACTACCAGAGTGCTCTGCAGCTCTTCTGAGTCCTGTCTATATACAATTTCTTTTTTTCTCAACTAGAAACTGCCATACTGAGCAGAACACTGGGCTTCATAGCGTGATCTAAGTTAATATAGCTATTTGCATGCCACTATGCGCGTATTTTCATACGGAGATGGATGGCGGGATCCTCTGCTCTGAAGTCAGCAAAGCCTTACTAATCTACAGCAGATCAGGAGCTGGCTCTTAACATACTTAGTTTCTCCTTACATGGTTTATTTGTTGAAGGCTCAATAATTCTAATATCTTCTGAAAATGAAAATGCACATCTAGGCATAATAGAACAACTCAAACATTGTTATTATAGCTGAGATGCCATATTCAGCAGGATCAATGTTCATATTAAGATGTTTGTTAATGAAACACCTAGACATATGGCTAATTTATGCTTCTCAAACAACTCCTGTAGGCTAGCTCCTGGGACTGTCATAAAATATATAGTTGTCCAATTTATCCGGCTAGATTAAAATCGTGAGCACACAGCACATCAATGACAGCTTTATACGTACTCGGCTGGTCTGCACAGCAAAGATAGAAAACGCAATTTCACTAACTCTCTTACTCAATTAAATAAAGGAAAAAGAAAAACAAGTGGAGCTGCTATAAGGGTATCAATCCCACTTGACTTACAGAAATTTGAAGATAAGTCAAATTCAGTGCTAAGCACATCAGAACTTGGGAAACCATGGAAAGAATCAAACTGGCTGACTGGCATCCCCGTGGCCAGATTAATCTATGTGAACTCTCCTGTTGAATGCGCGCTGCTCAACCCTCCATAAAACATTCTTTTTCATGTATAAGACACCTAAGTGATTTTTGTAATTAAAATTATTTTTATAATCTCTGCCTCAGCTAGAAGGACCTGCAGGCAAAATATCAGCTTTAATCTTATTTTGGTAATGGGATTCTTCTTAAAAAGCATTCTACCTACACTGATATAGCCAGTTTATGTTACAGGTCTTCAGTTTTTCTCTGATACCTAATTCATAGATTCAGCAAACACACACATGCCAATAATGAACACAGAGCAATCACAAACTAAAGACGACTGGAGAAGATAAATTTTACAGTGTGTGAAGAAAGCCAAGCAAAATCTTAACTCCATCACAAAGGCTCATTAGTAAAATATTTTAAGGGAGTATCTCACTGTAGCGACTCTCAGAACATTTACTCCAGACGTTCCTCCAGTGTAGCTGTATTTGGGTTATTATTTCTATCTCAGCCTTCTCTTGCAAAGACTCCTTTCAGGTGACGTGTATTGCTAAAGAGTTTCTATGACCTGTCCTGTAGGTAATAGTTGGTCAGAGGTAGGAAACCGAGAAGCAAAACATGGCCAAATGAGGTGGCCTCTGTAGACTCAGGCAGCTCTGGAGCATGGGTGTGAGTGAGTGACACTAACAGGCTGCTGCTATTTTCAGGTGGCACTCCGTCGCCACGTTTGCTCTTCACTCTCACTGAAAACAAAGGGTTCACTGAAGAGGATAAAAATACATGAAAGTTTTCATGATGTAATACAAAAATCTCCAAACCCTGAGCAGTGCTGGTGAATTCGGCATTGTAACTGAGAATTTGTATCTTGGACTACAGAAGCCATGGGAGCCCTAAGCAGGAGCAACTTACTCCATCGGTGAGACTGATAAAATCTGTTGAGGTCAGGAAGAGTTCTAGAAAATCACGCTGAAACTCTAAAGGGCACTAACCCTTGCTAATGGTAGAAATTTGAGCTTTGTCACTATGGGACAGTACCACGTATTCTACCTAGCCGATCCATCTGAATGCTGGTGTTTCTCAAAGTACGGATTCCCAGCGATGGAAATGTCCACCTGCTCCAGAGTCAGGGATTCCAGAGAAAAAAAAAACCCAAACAAACAACAATGTAAAAACTTTCAAGACTCTCGCTTCAAAGGACAGAGTGGGGATTAGAATGTGGTCATTTTGGGATAAACTGCCTAGAATTATAGATTTTGGGAACAATTTGCCTGCTCAGTGGCATTGGTATTCTCGTCAGCTTCTCTGCTAATAGCAGCAGTAAAACCGACCAGAATACCAATGAAGCTCCAGGGTCTGCTTCATTACATCTTTTGGTGTTTCTAAAATTAAATTCTATCTGCTCTCAGTTAATAGGAAAATTTGAATTTGCAACTTTAAGCAGATCTAGACCAAAACAAAAATTAGGAAAAAACTAAATTTTCTGTGAAACTAATCCTGTTTCTTCTGTTGGTTTTATTATTCAAATCAAAAAGATCTGTGGAAACAGCAAGAACAAATTCTCATTCCATCCTGCCATAGGGCTAGGTTGAGTTGCAAGTTTCCAAGTTACGCTCCTGTTCGCATGCTAAACAGAACAGAATTTAACAGTATCAACAAGAAATCACCTTGAGAAGTAAAAGAAAATAAACTGATAAGTAATACCTATGCCTAAAATATGAGCTCTCTGCATAAACATTTGTGTAACATTTCACATTTACAGGGTAAACAATTTGTCTGCTTGTTTTGAGTCATGTTATACTTGGCTTTTGCTCTTATTTAGTACGAGTGCTAAATACAGAGATAACCTTCATAAAGCTGTAACATGCATTCTGGTTCGGTTTTCTTTATCTCCCCACCCTGGTAATTATTTCCACGAGATTTTTTTTCAGATTTATTTTACAAGCTAATTCTAAGCATTCTTGAATGACAGGTTAATTTCTCAAACTATAGCACCTTGTTTTTATCTGGCCACATGCCAGCACATATTTAAACTTTCTGAAGCTGAACTACATATTAATTCAATACTGGTACATCATCTCCTTGATACCTGTTGTCATTTACATGACTATTTCTTTCATCTTTTATCCCTTATCTCTTGAAACAAATACAACTTTTCAGTTCTCTTCTGCCCAAACGTATTTCTAAGGGCAGTTTCCCAGTTTACCTTGTCCAACTGGAAAATAAATATTTTTTTCATAGAAAATAGAAAATATAATATTGTTTACAGTAACAAAATCAGTACTGATTTTACTAATAACCAAATCTTAATAAATGCCAAACTGATGAAATGTAAAAAACACATTAGTGTCATGAGCTCCTGTCTTCTTCATCTTATTATTTCTAAGAATAGACAGAAATCTCCATCCTGTGAACCATCACAAGTGGACAAACTCAGAGCTAGCTCAGCACAAAGCAGACAGCAACTTCAGGCAGCGGGCAAAGAGTGAAGCTTGCTTTCCCTGGAAAGAAACAGGGAACTGACTGCCTTAGCCCAAACAGTCATCTTACAGAGACCTTCTTATCTGTATCCTCTCACAAATATCTTACAACAGCCTTATGTGCAGAGAGGAGCTGCTCCTACCAGAGAAAGAAGGAAGGTCAAGGCACACGCATGAAGACTTTCTTCACTTGCAGCAGCCACAACACCCATAATCAACACTTGGCAACCCAGAAATAACACGACCAGTAAACTCAGCTTTCAAAAGCCATTTCTTGGCCTCTGCCCTTCGCCCTATCTTTTCCTCTTTCATTAGAACATCATCTGGTACCACCACAAAATTGCTGAGAAGGATTGAGGTAGATCTGAACAAATTTCTACCGCAAAACTAGGTCTCAAAGCCAGATTCTACCTTTGTGCGTTTCTCCACAGAATGGAAAGACTTCAGGAGAGCGCCCTCGTTACCCACCTGATACTACAGACTACATCCCCCACACATCGGTGCAGTAAACTGGGACTTTTTATCCAACTTCTCTGTATCAGCAGAACACTGCTATCAGTAGAATATTATTGCTAAGTATTACACATGCACATATTTTGCTTCAGAGCCTCTGCAGCTTGCCCAAACTATACAGCTTTTTACAAGATCACCAACAGGTACATGCCTCACTTCAGAAATGCCTCAATGAATTTCAAAGTTCAGAAGGCTGATATGCTGAACAGCTTTAATTTAAATATAATTTTTATCCTGCACTTCCAGGTAATGGAATGGATGAAAATTTATGGAGCACTGACATTGCTACCCGGGTACGGAGACAAGGCTTTGCCACCAGATCAACACAGGGCTTCAGAGTCACAGGTTAGTACTTCAGGGAACTTTAAAAATAGCTTTCAAAAAAAAAAAAATACCCCTAAAAGTGAAAATAATCTAAAATGCACGTTTTACAAATGTGTTATTTATGCTGTGGGGGTTTTATTTATTGCATCAAAAATTTTGCTTACAGAAACACAGGGAGATGATTATCTTTAAAAGGAATCATGACGTCCTATTTTTAGTGAGTTGAATTTCCTCATTAAAAAAAAAATAAAAATCAATTTTCTCATGTTGCCTCAAGCTTAAATAGCCAATGCCATCTTTAAGAAAATAATTACTGATAGATAAACTCTATAGCAATTAGTTTCTGTAAGCTGCACAAACCTGGATCTCTAGAGATTTGTTAAGAGGGTGGTACTGATGGAAGTCCTTAAAGTTGGTGTGATGAAGAAAAATATTTAAAACCATTATTTTCTATTAAAACAATAATTTTTATATTAACTGTTTGGTCTTCTACAAAATTATCATGCCACACAGAAAGAAACTTTTATATGACTTGCCTTATTTTTCTAAAAGTCTATTCTTCTATTGAAATCACTGCCTGAAGTCCCACTGACCTCAGAGCCCTTGGCAAGCAAATCTGTAAGTGGAATTAATATGATTAGTAATCACTACCATGATTTTATCAACACGTTAAATAGGAATTTTCTCCAATTATGTTAATCTCGACGGCCGCACCTCTAATACTGCGTTCAGTGTTGGGCCCCTCACTACAAGACAGACATTGAGGTTCTGGAGTGCGTCCAAAGAAGAGCAACAAGCTGGTGAAGGGTCTGGAGAACAAGTCTTATGAGGAATGACTAAGGGAGCTGAGGTCTTGCCATCTGGAGAAAAGGAGGCTCAGGGCAGACTTTATTGCTGTCTACAACTACCTGAAAGGGGGTTGTAGTGACATGGGTGTTGGTCTCTTTTCCCAGGTAACAAATGATAGGATGAGAAGAAATGTCGGGAGGTTTAGATAGGATATTAGGAAATATTTCTTCACCGAAAAGGTTGTCAAGCATTGCAACAGACTGCTTAGGGAAGTGGTGGAGTTACCGTGCCTGGAGGTGTTTAAAAGATGCGTAGATGTGGCACTTGGGGACATGGTTTATAGGTTTATAGTTGGACTCTATGATCTTAAAGGTCTCTTCCAGCCTAAATGATTCTACGATCTGGTACATGGCTGAAATACCAACTTACTACAGACTGGAAATACCTCCTTAAAAGTCTTTACTTATTTAATAGATTGAATAGATTGCCCCTCCTTTTCTTCTGAAGCTCTTGATCCAAGTGTTCATTGTGTCCTTGTATCATAACAATCTCACTGCGAATATAACTTATACACAATATAAAATTTACACATAGTATTTCAGAGCTCAATAGAGGATTTGGCAAGAAATAAAAATAAATCAAAACAAATAATTCCAAATGGAAAACTTATCAATTGACTACTTGAAGAAAAAATACAATAGTTTTATTCCAACAACGTATCACATGTGCATTTCGGGTGAGTTTTAAACTTTTGGAGGGAGTCTTTATAGTATGGAAAAGAATTCAATATACAATTTCAGTTTTATTACCTTTGTACTGTTCCCATCAAATAGATCTAGCTATGTGAAGTTCTTCCTCGGCTTTTTAAAAAGATCATAAAAAATGAAACTTCCTTTTCATTTCAGTGCAACATATCCTGTTTTAATAAAGAATTCTGCTCCCCATTGAGAGTATTTTGACAAAACAATACCACTGCTTTTGTTTGCCATTTAATTTACCACTGGATCAATAGAGTTAGACATAACTACTTTTGGTATTAAAACTCTCAAATTCTAGGGGAAATGGAGGTTAAGTCGTAAACAAAATATTTCATTGGCATTGATCTGAAAAGCAGACTGACAGTATTGCTAAAAAATCATCAGCTTCCATATATAAATCTCACCAAACTGACGAGATGGATTTGATTATTTTGCTTTGAAAGGGTCATTCCTTTAAGGCCGTAAGAGTTTATCGATTTATGAAAGATTAAATGAACCATATTTTGCTTTAGTTCCTGTCACAACTCTCTTTTTGTGATTATCCAAGCTTGATCAGGTTATGAGAGTGACTGATTACTTTGCTCTCTATTTTAGGCAACCTCAAATTTATAGAATTTATGACCCATGCCAGATCATTTGTGATATAAAGACTACAGGTAACCCGAACTTAATGTACTATGATACACTGCCAAGAAGTACAGCTACACATAATACCACAAGCATATAAAAAAAAAAGCCCCAATAACATTCTCCTTTTAGGCAATATCCACCAAAATGTCATTAACAGTTTATTTCTTTAAATGAACAATAATTTTTTAGTATACTGTAGCTAAAAATAATACTGACTTCTTTACCTGACTTTTCTTTTCCTGCCCTTTTTCTCTTGGTCCAAGAAAAGTATGAGTAGGCCCGTTCTTTAGATAGAGCAATCGATGTTATTTCAATCACTAATTGCATACACTTTTAATTGAAAGAGAAAAGGGAACACTAACAATTTCCAAAAGAAGCATCACACCTTATAAATCTCAGCATGGAAACTCTGGTAAAAGACAATCTTTCTCTGAAAAGAACCCTTCAAAGGGTCATTATTTGGATTCCACATCCTCAAACCCTTAAAACTGTGGTTATATTTTGACTGGTGGTATCCTTATCAATGGATCAAGCTGACACCCAGCCACAGTAGATCAATACCTCTGCTGTGCTGATGTCTAAGCTCTCCAGGAATGACTTGGAATTCTCTGCATGGTGCCGAGAAGGCATAAATTCCTCCCCAGAAGCAACATTCTTTCTGCAGCTTTGACAGCCAGAATAAAGCCAAGGCTCCATGGTAAGCCAGGAGATGGCAACAATGGTGGGCTGGTAACTAAAATCCCGTTGCTTGTGCAGACGTGGTACAGCCTTCAGACTGCTGCTCACCTCATTGACAAATTCCTGCAGTGCAGTTTTCTTGGAGCTCACAAGGCTAGGAAAACATGTGGTAGAATGTTTGGTGATGGTGTGTCTGTAAGTATGAGGAAAAAGCAAGCCTAAATACCACAATAAGAAAAAGCTAACGAAATTAAATATTAATACTGCTTTTTAAACTACTTTGATCTGCTCCTGCACGTGTAAAGGCAGTATGCTTCTTACCCTTGTAACTTAATGACACAAAACAAAAATTCAAGTAAAAATTGTAATCTATCAGCCTGTGACTGTCTCTGAAAGCTAAAAACTTTTCATATTAGGGAATTTAACAATAACATTGGTTTATCTAAGCCAAGAGGGTATTGTCTGTTTCTGGAACTTAGCATGTTTGTTGACCCACAATATTTTGCATTCAGAGATCAGTTAGAACTGTTTATTGCAATTAGGGTTTCCAAGTGTAGGAGAATTTGTGTTGTCACTTAGCTGTCACCTCTTTGAACCTAGCTTCAGGACGAGTCATGGCTTAAAACTGTTTACAGCCATGAAACCTCTGCATAAATGCCACATTCCCAAGTAACGACATGCTGCTGTCCAAAGAACAGCAGAAAATTCCCTCACATAAAGCCTCCCATTTGTTGTCCGTTGAACTACAATGCTAGTTTTGGAGAGTTGCCACGAGACTTCAGGAATGATCTGGGACGAGCAAAAAGCTGCTATATAGCTCTATCAACTACACAGCAGATTCAGAACACAGGGAGAATCTTGAATAGGTATTTAGAAAAGTCTGTGTTTTCCTAATATTTGTTGAAATTAGAGTAACATCTGTTACTTGCAAATGAGGGTTCCAGCTGAAAAATAACCTTCTACTGGCATTTTGAGACAGCTGGTAATTGGTAACATAAAGACAGTTATCAAATATTTTAAGAACATGTTCTTGCTTCTTCCCTTACCTCGTATGGTACAGCAATGATAGGGACCAGGCTCCGTTTTCTAAACCTTTATAGCAATTAAGACTCTCAACTAAAAATCAATCTCTCTCAAGAGCTGATGATGATCTCTGGGTATGATGAACAATTTGTGAATATTGTTAAAAACAGGTATTTCACTAACTGTACTTTGAAGAACTGGACTCTACTTCTACTACATTGTAGAAACTGATGTTCCATTAGAGGTTAAAATACACTCCAAATTTGGTCCATACAGCCATGTTTTCATGTATGGATATGTTAGAAAAGCTCTCTTGAATTATGCAGCCAGTAGATGAAGAACATCTTCATATTTTTAAAACCTATAATCTGTCAGTTGGTACCAATAACACTTATGATGTGTCACTGGTAAATCTGTATTACCTACCAATAACAGAGTTGTGTTCTTTTCCCCCAGCTACTGTGTCCACTGTTAATTAACATTTTTTTTTTTTTGTTAGGTTACTGGATCACTTAGTGCAAGGTGCTGCATTGTTCTCCTGTCTGTCTGTTAAGACCATGAACTTGTTTATAAAAACGCCACTGCAGCTGTTCAAACTGTCCTTTACTTAGACTGAAATAAAAGATGTTATGCTACAAAAAGTAATTTCAGTTACACTTTTGCTTTATTTTTATGCACTAGGCTATTTACAGGAATCCAGCCTAAGAAGAGTCAGTTCAGTTAAAACAAGAACTTTATAAGCAATTTAATTTGCCTCTTAGTTTGAGCTTTATAGTCCCCTCTTTTTTTATTTGGATCCCTTATAGCTATTCTAAGCATATTTGTGTCAATATTTCAAAGTTTCCTGTATTGTAAAAGCTACCCATGTAGCTGATGTTTTATAGCATATGTTAGCAACTCATCAATTTTTCATAACTATTTCCAGAAGTCTACTCCCATCACTCCACATGTAATTATCTGCCTGAGGCCACCATTCAGAACCTTACTATTTTACTGCATGGTTCAGCAAAACTCATCTCCATCTTGGATGAAAAGTCTTTTTTTTTTTTCCAATTTGATTTCAATTTTTTTTTGCTTAGTTACCCAAGAAGAGCACTTCATTAATAGTCATTTTCAATAACAACTAAAAAATTACAGCACTGGAATATTTGCTAAAGAATGTTTCAGTTGCAGATTTACCAACATGGCTCAAAGCAGTAGCTAAAACTTAGAAACTTGTAGGTACTCAAAAAATGACAGGCATAATTTTAATTGTAAGATTCTGTTCTTTGAAATTACTAAGTCAAAACTGAAAAAGACAATTAATTACTCTTTTGCGTCATGTATGCAAAAAAATAATCATATTTCTGTGAAATCTTTCTGTTCAGGAGCTGCCTACTTGCAAGCCCCATTCACTTGGTAATAAAAACTCACTAAGGTTTCTAAAAATCACGTCTGATAATTTTTAGTGGACTTTGTGTTCAACAAGAGGGGGGAAAAGCTATTTTGGATCTCAGTGAAGAAAAAAATAGACAGACTTGAAAATTACAGTTTTCTCAATAATCATTACTGGCCTAAACATGCCAGGTAGTCATCAGAATTTTTTTTTGTGCTTGAAAATACTACTTTGCTGAGCTTCCTAAAGTTGGAGAAGGCCAGCTAACAAGGGAAAGAAATAAAATAAAATTTTGAGAGGAGAGAAGCAAGAGGAAGAGTTATAAAAAGGAATACCCAAAAATTACTTTACTGCAGTGTCCCTTTGTGATGAGAAAAAGTTCTGAATTGTGAAAACATCAGAACCACCAATGGTTGAGGCCAGAAAATTCAAACACAAAATAAAAGACACTGCTTTAACAGCAATTATAATTGACAGCAGGAAGAAACAAACAGTACTAAGGACAATAGTAAATTTACCATTTTTGACAGCTGTAAGTCAAGCCCAGATATCTTTCTGTAAGAGATGCATGTAGACCTAACCTCAAAGTCTCAGCTTTCATGTGCTGATAACTAATGGAAACATCAAGGCCCATGCTATGTAGGTAGCCAAAGCAAACTACATGAGTCCCTGCTGGCTTTAAACTTCATGAATTAGACGAAGTCTCCAGGTTTATATTCCTCTAGAATACGTAAAAACTTGGACTGGGTTTTAAATTAAAAATCAAGGTTATATGCTGTACACTGAAACTTGATTTTTTTAAGGTTAAATAATTTAGGCAGCATTCGAGAACACACTTCATTCCAGGCAAACTTGAATAGTCTGGGTGATTTGAGGGGGTGTTTTTTTTTTTTTTTTTTTTTAATTGATTTAATATTGTTAGGACAGTAAAATAAAGTACAGTGTTATATGGTGCACGCAAGTACCAAGTTTGTTTGGATATATATTATCAGGAACCCTCAACCAACTCCTCCAGATTCAAAGTGCAGAAGCAACTCAAAAGGCAGAAGGCAATGTACAATTGAGGCAAATCTGTTATGATAACAACAAGAAAAGCTATCCAAGTAAACCTACCTATTTGCCCCTACTCTATTTACAGGTATTTAAGATTGAAGCTATGATGATTATAACATATAAGGTGTACCATCCACCTCCCCCAAATCCCAGAGGGCAACCCCATACCGAAGGTGGAAGCTTTTTATTGATTGTATAACACCAGATGCTAAAATCCAAGAAAAATATGCCGAAAAATCCCTGCATTGCAATGAGATAGTAAAAAATAACAATACCTGTTTTCTTGTCAGTACATCTTAGGTGATTTTACATTGCTCATTAGAAATTAATGGTATTCCAAAAAAAGAAACCTTCACGAAGCCTAAGGCTAATCTAGCTTCATAAATGTATGACGACTGCTATTTTGGAATCTTTACATCTGATTCTTGACTTAGCAATGGCAGATAACAATTAACTTTTTTCAGAAGTTGTCTATATTAAATAATATTCTTAATTAACATGGCCATTTCCATGTGCTCTTCAACTTTCTAGAAAAGATTATTGTTTTTGCTCACACATAAATGCATCTATGGATGAGCTATTAAGTGAGCATATGCAAAGGGCACATGGCAGAACTCTTCACTCGGGACATCCATCCCTCTTTATACCAGCAGCAGTAAGAGAATACTGCCACTATGCCACTGGGAGATCTCCCAATACCAGTGAAGTTAGGATGACCCTAGGAACTGGAATTACTTGCTTTCATGTATTAATTTTGATGCTGGCTGAGAATACCTTGATGCCTTTTCATGTAAAACGACAGTTGTAATATGCTTGAGTTGCATAAACCTGGAAAGTAGATATACTTCCATATAAATATAATCAT
This sequence comes from Ardeotis arabs, assembly GCA_011801015.1. Taxonomy (NCBI): domain Eukaryota; kingdom Metazoa; phylum Chordata; class Aves; order Otidiformes; family Otididae; genus Ardeotis; species Ardeotis arabs. The sequence goes on from JAAGAY010139695.1 coordinate 59,314, forward strand.
GTTTTAATGACAGCCATTAAAATCTGCAAGGTATGAATGCAAGATTGTAAATGTGGCATTTTATTGTGCCCTCTTTCTGAAGATGTATTTTCTGGTTAAATTATTTCATTTATATCCAGTCCTCTGAGCTTACTGTGACCTCACTTTCAGCCAGTCAGCAAAAGCAATAAACAAAGAAGCTTTGCACAGCACATTTTTCTTTTAACTTAACTGCTTACAAAGCCATCATTCAAAGATTGTTTGGGTAACAGTTGTCTGACTCACTAAAATTGAAAGGAGGGTTTCTCAGGAACAGGAGGGAGGAGGAACATTCCACAACACGCTGTTGCAGCAGGGAAGAGATGGAGCGGCTTCCGAGACACACCAACGCCTATGGTATTGTTGCAGATCAACAGACAACTGACCTTATTTAAAGAATTAAAACCAAAATTTCAAATGACTGCTGCTATGATTGGGGTTTTGATTAACACAAGTAGGTTTGCCGACAGTAATACAAACTAATCCTTTCATAGAATCCACAGATCTCAAAGCATTTTACAAAGTAACCGGCATCTTTATCAACACCCTATAAACAGGGTAACTGTGGCATGAGATCATGAAACAGTCATGTTATTCAGTAGGCCAATAACAGACTTGAAAATAAAACCTCCTCTGCACGTCCTTTATCAGTGATGAATTCATGGGCTTTCTCCTTTAAAGATATTAAAATGACGAAATTTAGAAAGGTTTAATTAACCTATCTTTTTTTTTTCTTGCAGTATACGTTCAACTAGATTTAAAAGGGAATGAGGAGTTTTCCTACTGAAAACAAGCCAAGATTTAGGAACACAAAACAGCTTAAAGCGGAGTGTATCTGGGAAAGAATTAGAGCACCCTGTTCTCTATGGCCATCAGCTAAACAGGCAGGCTGCCAGAATAAGAACACATCGCTTGTGGATTTGGGGGAAGAGGATCCAGGTACGCTCTCTTTGAAGCGGAAGCTGTTGAGAATTTCTGCTTTGCAAAGCTGCTGCAAGAAAAGCTCAGTTTTGCTCCATCCTGCCCGCGTTACACTTGCAAGCCAGATTTGAACCCTTCAGCACACCAAAGCAGAACCCACTCCTATACACAGAATAACGCTAAAATACTTTTTGTTATATTTACTGATTACTTTTTAAAGCTCACAAACTCCTGACCTGTATGTAACCTAATAGCAAATCCTGTTCAGGTCTTGATAATCCTTTAAACCAGTTCCTTTTGCAGAAAAGACTCTTCTGTTGTCAATAATACCAAAGAAATTACCTTTTTTTCATCCATTTGCCAAGATAATTTGTTACCGAGAGCTCTGAAAATCAGGCTGTATCAATCACATTACACTATAATACATCACACAATGTACTCAGGCATGAATGACCTAACCTAAGATTATAGGTCATAACCATACATATTACTAAGATATTTGAGAAGTCAGAAGGCCACAGTCTTATCTAATCTACAGTGACCTAGCGTGATTGGCTTCCTTTGGGGAGAAACTACAAGAGAGCACATGCTTAAGCTGCCAACACGACACCATTACATTTGATCACGTATCACTGGCTGCATCATTGCATTGATCATGCAGCACGAGCAGATGCAACATATACTCCTCTACGGATATGTGACCAGCCATGGAAAATCACCTCCTGGAACAGCAGCTGCTGGAAACTGATCTAGCAAAATCGAAATGATGCGATTTGGAAAAGAAATGGCATTCCATACAGCATGGCAACGCAGTCTAACAACTTAATGTGGGGTGAAAAAAAAAAAAAAGAAAAAAAAAGCAAAAAAAAAAGCAGCACCTTTTCTGTAAGCTCTTTGTTCTCCCTGGTTACTCCCCGGCCCAAAGAACAACACTGCAAACCTGAAGCTAAAAACCTTGAAGTATGTCTCTGGAAACCATGATGTGAATTGTGTTCAAAATTTGGTTCTTAAAACTAGAACCAACTATGGGAGGTCGAGATGGTTGTTAAATATGCCTCTCTAGCTTTCAGACTCAGAAGTCTGACTCATTTGCTCCTAAATAAGCATTTAGGGCATAATCATAACACTAAGCAAATGGCAAATACAATCTTTTGGACAGATACAACCTTTTGAGCAAAGACAATATTTTAACTCATTCTGTTTCTGCACCATAAGAATTTCTGAAGTGTGGTGGTATGATTGCTTCATTAATACGATTTTTTTAGGCTAGTCCTCATCATAAACTTGAGGGAAATAAAGACACAGTAAAGCTCACAAACTTCAGGAGCATGCTTTCTTGAAATAACATTCAATGAGGAGCTCACTACTGTTCCATCCAAACATTCACACCAACAGACAGGCTGCTCAGATGTTTCCTGGTGCCAGCATTTACAAGATTGTCATTATGACACTTGACATCACCTGTGTGCTGTCCCATGATTCATCCACTGCTAACTACAGTAGAAGTCAGAGTTAACTTAATTTCATAGTATGAACAACAGTAAAAGAATAAAAAGGGAACACCTCCTTCACATACCGAAACCCACTACAGACAGAAAATAACGCCAAAATCATTACAATGTTATCTCAAAATCATCATGTCATCACCTGGACAGCCGTAAAACAAAAAAACAAACAGATATAAGGAGGCTCTAAAAAGATTTGAACAGGATAAAAATTATTTATCCTCTCATAAGACAACACTCAAAGAAAGTGATGAAAAGAAGTATCTGCCTTGTAACTTGTTTGACCCAGTATTACTACAGATAGTCTACATGTAAGCTGAAAGTAAAGGTAGTAGTAATATTCTACCACCAAAATCAAAGCAGCAAGTTATAAAAAATGAAACGCTAGCACTTTTAAATGCCTTTTATATTCAAAGATATACCCCAGACTGACAGACCAGTGTAAACAGTATTATTATTTACTGCTTTTAAATAACTGTTTCTTAAACATATCTGTTTAAAATCAAAATGTCCATTTCAAAAATTCCTTTACATGTATTTCATAATACGTTTGGCATATCTTCAGGGCATATTTATGAGCTAATGTAGAATTCATTGATTTACATGAGATCTGTATTTAAGATCACTGTAGTCCCAACGCCCTTACAAAGATTTTCTGAAAATTCTTACAAATACGGTGACTTTTAAAATGAAAGGTCACAATGTCTTACCAAAATTCCTTATTTTCTAGACACATTTTGATTTAACAAAGGAGCATATTATAAGGCTTTATTGAGTAGTAACCCACTAAACCCCAAGAAAGCGTACAATTCCCTTATTCTGAGGCATTTAAATTTCCTTTTTCTGGTGCAGGGATGAAAGAATGAAATGCTTATATTTTACCCCATCATGGAGTTAGAAAACATCCAGAGGGTGAATTATGCCGAGATATGCTGAACCACAGCCAGAGCCTTAGGGACTCCCTTTCTACTTACAGCCTTACAGTTACAAGAAATTTTCAGATATTCAATGTCATTTCTGCATCAGCATCAATATTGTTCAAAAAAAGGTATATCCCTTCCAGTTGTGCTCTGCTTTGGGATGTAGTTGCTTCAGCAAACTGCAGCTAACGCCCATCTAAAACTTCCTTACTTTCTCACACTTCTAAGATTAGAAGGTGTATGGCACTATATTTTCTACAATAGATTTGAATCTACACGCATCTTGAGGTTATTTCTTGTGAAACCATTTGTAACTCCCGTAGCCACAGGCAGAAAACCATGGTAGCATTTTTATAGCGTGGTGTATAACACTGATATCTTTTGTCTTATCTGTATTTCTGCTCAGAAACACTTGCAGATCATGAAATCAATTTCTAATTGTGCAAGCATTTCTACCTTTAGTTTTCTGAAGAAAAAAAACCAACAAACTTACAGCAGGTGATAGTTGCTGCATCTCCTTTTTACAATTTAACAGTACAGAACAATGATTAAAGTTCTAATCTGCCAGCTATTTTATTTGCTGTTTTGTAATTTTATTACTATTTTCCAGAAACTTGTTCTATTGAGAATCATGGTGTCAAGTGGTTGCATACTTAGACAACAGAAACCAACACTTCTACTTCACTGTAATACAATGGCAGATATTACTACACCAGATCCACGAAAAATAATTTAATACACTCTTATCTTGAGTTAGCTCACAGTAACATCTATTAAAACTACATTAGGGGACTGAGAATAAGTTTAGAAAACTTATCTTTTTGTTAGTTTTACCTTTTCCCCAGGGGACAAATAAATACACAAATAAATGGCCACAGTTACGATCATACTTCAGAAGGTTCTATTAACAACTTGGAAGCTCTCTGTAATTGTGCATTATATTGGAAATATCAGGTAAGTGATTAGGACACACAGGGAAACACATGATCTCTATTTCTACAAATTCCTAAAGCGCTGCAGCTGTGCCCATCAAGAAGTGAGCACAACTCCTTGTATTTAGTATTTTAACATCAACACCTAACAAGTATAAAACGCATTTGTTCAGAATATGAGTCTTAAAATATATCATGAACATTTTTTTAAAAAAAGATATATTCTGTTTTCAGTTAATAGCATTTATCTAAACAGTGCATTGTAAATTACCATTTTATGCATATATATTTAAGCTAGAACATTAACTACTTGAAAATGAATATAGTTTGACCTAATTGTTTGCTCTAGTTATCCATTCAAAATTTCCTCTTATTCATGCCTCACAAAAACCAGCTAATTAAATTTTATTGTTGCTTGTCAGTTAGTTCAATAGATAATATAATGTACTTTAATTCCAGCCATCATATGTCTTGTACTGGGGAAGGGCAGAAGAAGGGCGAGGGAAGAATCTAAGCGTAAGACAGAGATAAGTTGCGCACAAGACAGAGCTATAAAATGGAAATACATTTGCAGCTATATTCTTAAAACAAGGAGACTATTATGTAAGATACTGAATTAAAGACTGTTCCAGTTGGCCTAAGCTTTACAGAGCTTTTAGCGATATGAATACATTACTCTTACACTTCAAACCTAAATTGTTTCACCTAATTTTTATATTTGGACCAACATATACGTTCTCTGAGAATGATAAAAAAAAATTTTAAAGCTGAAGGGTAAACTGCAAAATTCCTTCTTATTTTTTAAACTATTTAAAAAAACTGACAATTACAAGTTTTCTCACAAAAAGCTAACAAGCCTTGTGTTGAGCAATACACTCTGCCGTGGTAACAGAGCTGCTTGTATGTGTGCGCATATCTATCGTAGTGCACCGATTTTAAACTGGTAACCTGAGCTCACATTAGCAAAATCCAATGAAATCACGAGTGGGACAGAAAATCTTAGGCCCTTCTTTCCACCTACTGAGCAACTGTTACTTGCCTTGTGTTGGAGCTTACCTAACAGTATATCTCTGTGTATAAACACAACAGACACATACAGAAATGTACTTTCTCTGTGTGCCAAATAGTCGAACAAAAAAGCAACACCTTAAATTAATCCTCTAAAATTTCACCTCCTGAAATGTATTCAGTTGGTCAAACTCACCTACTAATTCCAATGTTTACTACTGGACTTGGAGTAAGGATATTATTATAAGATATTGTGAATAATTGTTGTATTTTAACCCTGCTCAGGACCAAGCTATACAGTCTCTCACTCACTCCCCTCCACCCTCCAGTGGGACAGGGAGGAGAACTGCTGATAAAAAGGCAGCAAAACTCATGGGTTGAGATAAAACAAACAAAAAATTAAGAGAAATACCAAAAGACAACAAAACAGAGATAGAAAACAAATATAGCTCACAGCAAATCCTGATGCCCAGCTTCCTCTGAAGTAGCAGGAGGCTCCTCTCTGCACCCTCCTCACTTACATACTGAGCAGGATGTCACATGGGATGGAATGGCCCTTTGGGTAATTTGGGTAAATTAACCCCAGCTGTTGGCTAATTGGTAACCTTTCCCAGCTGGGTGCCCCAGCCACTGGGGCCACCAGCTCCAGTTCTCCTCCCAGCTCAGGTGAATATTAACTCTATCCTAGCCAGAACCAGGACAATAATGAAAGTTTATAAATAGTTTTTTGCCTTTTTTTTAGTCTGTCTTCCAGTGAGGTTTCAAGGATAAGTCAAATTACAAAAGCAATTGCAGATTGTAAAAAAAAAAAAAAAAAAAAAAAAAAAAAAAAAAAAAAAAAAAAAAAAAAAAAAAAAATTAGTTTTGTAAGAGAAAACATTTCTGCAGTTTGTGTAGGTTGTTAGAGCCAATTTTAACTTCATTAATCAAAGCATTTATTCAGCATACATTAATTCAGCACTCAGAATTTAGAAGTGGCAACTAATCAATAAAAATAAATGAATATTGATATTGCAGGACTTTTGCAATATTGTATTTATAGTGCCCCTGAAGCAAGTTAGATCTTACATTAAAAGATCAATAAACTAATGCAAATATATACAAATCTTTTTTTTCTCTGCAAAATAATCATGATATAAATCACATGAAGACATCAGAATAATTACAATGCAGAGAAATTCCAACAAACTTTTGAACTTCATCCATTTCTAGAATTGCATCATTTCTCAGTTGCTGCCCATCTACAATGAACAGTTGTAAAAAAAAAATTCTCATAAAATACCTCTAAAAAGATATTCCTTTACCAAATTTAGCACATACCTGATTAAGCTGCTAGTTACAGCTTTAGTAGAAGAGAAAGAGAGAGGCAACGGATGGGGAATGTCAGGGTGGTACACATCCAAAGAGTACGTCTGTGGGATGTTATTTGGCCTCCTTTGTACATTCACCACTTGTGCCTATCCTAAGCAGTTTTTATCAGTTTTCCAGTCACATGTTTCAGTCATGAACATAAAGTCAACATGATTTCGGAAACTGGTCCTCTGTTCAGCCAGACACAGGGGCTCCCGCATTGCCGTTCACACCTACTGAGCGTGGCGTTTAAGGCTTGCTGAAGAGGTGGTGGATGCCCCATCCCTGGAAATATTCAAGGCCAGGTTGGACGGGGCTCTGAGCCACCTGATCTGGTTGGAGATGTCCCTGCTCCTTGCAGGGGGGTTGGACTAGATGACCTTTGAAGGTCCCTTCCAACCCAAACCATTCTATGATTCTAAGATTCAGGCAGGAATTGTTGAATCTATTTACATTTAATGACTGCTGCAAGGTTAGTTTTACCAATTTTTGAGCTAGAAACTTAATTATCTATTTTCTCTCCACATTTCACAGGAAAACTTTCCATTTTGGAGCCCGGGAGATAAAATTTACCACAGCCGATAGAGGCCACATCCTGACACAGGGTCAGACATAATCACTTATGACTTAAAAACCAGCTGGGATTTTCCTGGGAGGCATCCGCGGGAGGAGAGCTGCCAGGGACTGCCACTATGACAAGCTGATCAAATTATCGTATCAACACCGCTTAGCAGCTCGCACTTGAGGCAGAGAAAGCTTTTACCTTGCCTGAGGTTTTTACCTCTTTGTAGGCACACAAGCTCCCGCCGCTTCATAATCGAAGCGTTCAGCAACCAACATTTGAAATTGGAAAGGTGTTTTTATTTTTTGAAACTTCCTCCATCCAGCATGCAAAATTTTAAATCAAAGAGATGGGATTATTTGAGCAGTGTCATAGATCCACCCCACCACCTCATGTCTCCTCGTCCCTCAGGCCAGCAGGAAAGCCCAGCAGGCCTCAGAGGCCACCCAGCATCCAACGCATGCATCCCGTCAAACAGAAAAAAAAAAAAGTATTTTTATGTCACTGTAATGAGGTTTTTTAAGTGCTTTTTATCCAACACTTGGCATCGCAGGTTCCTGATCATCATGGAGTCTGAACAAAAAGCAGTATGTGCAGATCTCCCGTAAAACCATAAAACAGCATTTGCTCATCGCATTTGGACTGACAGTTCCATTCTTTTTCATTTTATTTTTTTTTTCCAAAGATGCTAATTGAAAGCCCCGCAGAGAAGCTGTCAAGTTGAATTTATGACAAAGGTAGCTGCTTCTGCAGGTTGGTTTTCAAATTGCCAGCTGGAAATGTGTGACTGACACGCGTGCCGCATGCGTGACAGGGAAACAGCTCATTCCGAAGAACTTTCAAAAATCAGTATTTTCATAATTGATCTGAGGTTCGTGAAATGGGAAGACAAAGGCACTTTGCTGTTTTTCAGAGCATTTTATAGGCCATGTTTCAGAAAATTACTTCCTCAGGAAAATTTCTCTTAAGGACAGCATTTAAGCCTAAGTTTAAGCCCCACTAAGATTTCAGCAATGTTCAAGGCTGAGTACAGACTGAAATGCTGTGTTAAGAGGGTTGATTTTCTGACAGACTTTTAAAACCTGCTATTCAGGGAACGTGTATTTAAATAGGGGTTCACAACTCTGAGCCACGCAAACATTGCGAGCAGTAATGCAGTGCTGGTACGCAGACATTTCTGAACCACAAAGTTCTGAAATTTCCCATTAGCTGAAATTCTTTCATGTTCTTTTGTTTGAAATCTTTTTCCTAATACTCATTTTAACAGAAATTAGTAGGTTAACATATTTTATCAGCTACTGGAGTTATACCTTTCATTTTAATTTGGCTTAGGTCAGATCCTGAAAAAAAACCCAGGCTGTTTCAACAAGTGGATTGAGAAAGTCTTTGCATCTTAAAAGTGGCATTTAACACTGATTTGAATATATATTGATCGGCCTCATTATAAAATTACTTTGAATATAAACATCTGGTTTTCCTTGTTTTCAGGAGGAATCACCAAGTTTGAAGAATTTTCTTAAAGAAATCTGAATGTCCCTTATAACAATGTTTTTTTATTTTAGGATTATTTTGGTTTGGGTTTGTTTTTTTTTTTTCCTACATTTCTTTAAACATTCTGACTAAAAACCACTTCTACTTTCCAAACTTTTATTTTTACAAGTCTCGTTATTTCATCAACACATGTTTTCTCCAAAGCCTTTCAGAAAACTCCATTATAATCAGAACTTGAATTTAAAATGAAAAAAAGAAAGTATGTAGTGAAAAGAGTAGAACAGATGGGGAATAAAATAAACTCCAACAAAATGCAAATTCTTTCAGCTGTTGCTTAAATATAATAAAGCCTCTAACATCACAAACAAGATTTTTCTCTTCACAATGCTCTCCCTCCTTACCTTTGAATTTTTTTTTGCTGTAATTCCTAATATTGCTGCCGTAACTTCAGACACTTGGATACAAAAAATACTGGGAGCCCTAGCATCGGTGGTGCAGGATACCGATTGAGGTGTGCATTGATTAGACTTGCTAAGAGGAGGTTTTACCAAGAGACACTTTCTGATGTCAGTTTCTTTAGTCACTGCTATTTTTATCATATTTTAAAATTCCATTATTAGGAATATTTGCTTTATCTAGCCTTAGATGTCTAACATGGCTGCCTAACTTAGGAGGCTACTCTCATTACGCTCTTCAACAATGAGTGGAGAGAAACAGACTCCTTCACAGTCTGGGAGTTAATTTCCACATCCATCATCAGTTATGGTCATACACACGGTCTAACGTCAGGAAGACAGCACATCCATTTACCTGGGACCTGTATTTCCTCTTCTGGTCACCAAAAGGAGAGGAAGGTCACCAGGTTTCAGAAAGCACAGAGGGAGAAGCCTCATTTGTTGACCTGAGCATTCATACAAAGCCATTAGTCTGCACTAGAAGTAGGTGTAACGGATGGACACAGATTTTTAATGTGAATTATTTTATGTGTAGGTAATTACATCTATACGTGAAGAAGAGCCGCCTACTCTAGATGGTGAATTTGGAAAGCTGGACCTTTAATAAACTTACAGAATTTAGCTCTCTAATTCTCATGTGAAAGCGGAGGATGGAAGATAACCATCTTCCCATGCGAGCACTGTACCTCCAGGCATCCCTTCTGCAGGGTCTGTATCTCCCCCGGGATGCGCAGTCCCGCTGGGACCATTTCAGCTAAGGTGTGTTTCAGGGCTGCCGGGTCCTCAAGCACACCCTGGTGCTCCTGGAAAATTGTTAAATCCTAACGTATCGGCGGAGTGTCGTAACGGTACTACAACCACGCTAAATGTATTCCGTGGGTGACATTAACAAATGTGACCGCTCCAGATATAGCGTGGTAGGTGTCATACCTACTTCTTTTGATAGTCTAGCATAAGGGAAAAACTACAATGAATGGTAGTAACGAGAGGCCACATCATTATACCTGATACCAGGAGCACGCCTGATCTGATGGATCCGTGAGAACGGTGATCATCTTGGCCTTGGGGGCCAGGGAAGGTGCTCATCTGGGAGCTTTCTCAGAATAGAAATAATTGGCTTTTTTCTCAAAGAAGAAATAATTGCTACATTGACTGGAACGGGGAAAAATTCCAGGCACCTGGACAAGTGAGAGAGAAAAATGAATTAAAAAGCAGAGTTATTCTAATCCCAAATCTATTAACCATAAGTATTTCTATTTATTTATTATAGGTAAGATGTATCTCCAGGGTATATTTATCTGTGCATGTAAATGATGAACATTAACTGAAATTAGACTGTAAGGATCTAAAACCAGTAGGACTGTATTTATAGAGAAAGCTTCAAGCAAATGTATGTTACTGGTATTGTCACTATTTTATAGCAGAGTAAGGTGAAAAGTAGATACTCAGATTTCCACTCCAGTGCTAGCAGAACTACTATGCTACCCTTTCTCCCAGAAGAGCCCAAAGCAGTCAATTTATTTATCAGAGCAAAAAAATATTTTAAATTTTACAATTTCCTTAATATTGATTCCTGCTCGCTGATGAGCTCTAAAGAGCCCTGATTTACATCACATCCAGTTAATATTACCAGTCCATTTATAGTCTGCAGCCAGAGCAGTTTATGACTCCATTCATGTTTAGTCACAGAAGCATTGATAAACTTACATATTTATGAAGTTCAGGTACTAATTATTGGGTGGCTGAATGATTCCTTTCCTGATTTCCTGCAACTAGACAAGTCTAATCTGTCAAACTTCAAAACTCAAGCTAGGGGTTCTGATCATAAACTAGCCCACTTCTCTCAAAAAAAAAAAAAAAAAAAAAAAAAAAAGAGGAAAAAAACCCGGCAAGCCTTCAGATAATGGCTGACTGACTGAGACTGACCTATTTCCTACTGCTGATGCTCAATGTTTTCACAGTGTTGCAGTATCACTTGTCCTCCTCGCTTGTCACCTCCTACCCTCAGCTATGTCCAGAAAGGCTTGTTGTTCCTGAAAAGTAAGAAGCATCTCTGGATGCTGCCACGATTTGGTTGGTTTAAGGGACACCTCCTTCCTGCTTGCACAATTCTGACAACAGCATCCAACTATTCCCGCTTCCCTAGCTGACGGGCAGCCCAAGCAACGGGTGACTGTTCTTTCCTATTTAGGGCTTCTGGTTGACTTCTGACAAGAAACTGCTGGTGAGGCAGTTCCTGTGATGGAAATCATAGAATCATAGAATGGTTTGGGTTGGAAGGGACCTTTAAAGGTCATCTAGTCCAACGCCCCTGCAAGAGGCAGGGACATCTACAACCAGATCAGGTGGCTCAGAGCCCCGTCCAACCTGGCCTTGAATGTTTCCAGGGATGGGGCATCCACCACCTCTCTGGGCAACCTGTTCCAGTGTTCTACCAACCTGTTCCAGTGCTCTACCACTTGAATCCTCAAGCTAATCCCAGCAGCTCCATTCTGTCTTATATGTCTGCCATGAAATAAACATCGTTGGTATCTGAAATGGAGCCACGAACAGCTGTGCTAATTATACCAAACCAGCACCTTTATTTAATCACCCTTTTTATCGTTATTAGCTAACTAGTAAATTGGGTATTTACACAACACATTAAAAAAACACAGAGTACACATATCTCAAAAAAATCTGTGCCTGTCTAGAAACCATCACCACCCATGGACCGTATAGCTGGTAAGAAAAATGCAGCTAAAGGAGCCTGATTGTGTGAAGTGCCTGACAAGCATTCTCTCTCAAGCATTTTTTTTCTCTAATTTATGGACTAATTACAGTTGCTACTGGAGCAGTTCTACTGCATAGTATTAATTGTAATTTTAGAATACAGTTTAGTACATTCTTCCTTCACATACTGCCTTACAATCTTTTGATTCAACACAAAAATTCTCCCCTCATACCAGTTTACTTGAGTAATTCCCAGATCTAGTACTTTCCCTAAACACATGATTTTCAATATCTTCGTTCATTTTGCACATTTTGGTGACCTTCTGTGAGAAACAAAGGCACTGGATCTTGCAGAATACATCCTTTAAAGTCATTTTCCTAACAGCTTTGTGATTAAGCAATGCTTTTTTTCCTGTAAAAACCACCAAAGACTTTCAATCCCTTTGACACAAATAGCTCCTGCTATTTAAGGTATTGACAAAACACATAATAACCATACCTGGTTGCTATGGCAGGAAAATCCAAACTCTTGGGTATAAAGGATTTGGCATGGCAAAAATGGTGGGAGTTAAATGGGAAAAAAAAAGCTTTACTGAAATACGTACCTCTGCTGCCAGACTGGCTGTGGCAGTTTCTATTCATGCAATTCCTCATAACACAGATATTGAAGAAATTCAATAGTAATAAGGAAAAATAGTGCTTTTCCCAAAATGGACAGTAGTCTCATTAGCACAAAGAGAAAAGAAAAAAAAGCAGATGCAAAGAGGTGCAGTATATATCTATTTGCTAATTTAAGTAATTTTCTTACCAGCCAATCTTGAGATACTAGAACAAGTCCCCTTCCTGAGTAGAGCGTTCATCATTGTCTTTTGCTTTTATTCTTTTGCTCATTTAATTATTTTCATTCCCCTTTGTACATTTCAAGTTAATGTAAAATTCCTGTACACTTATGATATCTTCTACAGAAAAAAAAAATAATATGGCTATGAAATTAATATTACCAAAACACAAGTGGGGATAAATTAAGTACGCCCTCAAACTGCTAATATCAGCTGTTTCCTAATTTTTGAGACACTGACTGTTGATATGGGTTTAATTGAATCCATTTGGATAATATGTGTACTCTTGTACGTGAAGACACGCTTTTCTCAATTATCTTAATATGTGTTATACCAACTATAACTATGTCTACAGGGAAAATATATTACTAAAGTTGTTATTTAATAATTAAACAGATTCTAATCACATTTTTTTTTGTGTTTCCAGCCAGCTCAAGCATTTATGTCTTTCAATATTTACCAAGTACTTATGTTTTTACATAGAAAGTCCCAGAAGAAAAAAAAAAATGTTGAAAATGTAAGCAGGCACAAGCCCTTTATTTCTCACCATTCTACTTAATAATTCTCTCTCCTTGCTTTATTTTTGCATTGCATAAAATCTGTCAGTTTGGGTGAGCGTTTCCAAGAGCACACGTATGGCTTAGAACACACAACTTTCGTTTTCAAAATCTGCCTAGATGTCTTTTAATTTCAGAGTACAATTTGCATTTGCCATTTTAAATGACAACTCCTATCTTTAGGTCTCCAATGTGCTCGAAATCATTTTAACCTCACTACCTCAGAATATATTTTTCTCCCCTTGTTCTTCCTCTCTTCACCATAAGTTTTAGAAGTCTACTGTTTCCTTGAATTCATCAGACCTAGCTTCTCCAGATAGCTACGTGCGCTCTTAGCATTAAATGCGTACTTTATTATCCTGGAGCTACGCCTCACTGAAAATAGGCATAGTTAGCGAAGTGGAACAAGAGGAGATCAATAAAACATTTATCTGTGTTGTTAGTAGAGTAGCTCATGTTCTGTGCATATATACTGTATTAAAGCAGCACTGTAAAAGATGAAAATAATCTTCCAATCGTCTCAAGAAGACATTAATCACTTTGCTTTATAGAATCATTTCCACTTGATATGAGATCAGCCAATGTCGATGCTAAGCACACAGCCAAGAAACAGATTATAAATATTAACTAACACATTTTTTAGGCTATAAACTTACTTTGTACCCATCTTTTACTGAAGGAATAATTCTCCAACTTAATAACTATATACATCCTATCCCACAACGGTTCTCCTCCAGCCAGCTGTTTTCTCGTCTCATGATATCTCTTCCCAAGCTGCATTTCATCTGGAATGATTTTGCTATGTGTCCATAATTCTAACAGTATTTCAGAATATTTTTGGAAGTCCCCTGAAACAGCTAATTAATCTTGTCCTGAAAACGTCAGCAGCATACAAAATTATTTGGGGAAATCGGGATCACGGTGGAAAACAGATGTTGTGTCTGGAGTTGACCTTTTTGGTGAATAAATTACGAACAAAACAACCATTCTTCCTAGGCTTGTGGCATTACTCTGCTGATAGCATATGCCCCCGTGTATTCAGCTTTTTGCACAGCAGAAATGAGAAGGCAGCATCATGCTCCTCCTCAAGGCAAAGCAATCATCTCCAGGCGCGTTTTTTTTCAGGCCGGCAGAGGGGAGACATCGTGTGCTTAAATCAGGAAAGGAACATCATTTTTAGTCTAAAAACCTTCCAAATCTTTGGAAGGAGGAGGCACATGTAAGGTGACTAAACTGAAGCTAAATGCCAGATGATTTCTACACACAGAGACCTTTCTCTTCTTCATGGATTCTAACTGAATTTTTAAAAATTATTTCACTAGAAACAAATTGTTCTTTGGGAAAGTTCTGCAAAATAGCAAATACAATGGGCTTGACCTCAAACAGCAAGAATACATGTATTTTCTTTTTTTTCCTTCGCTTTCAACTTGGGTTTTCATTCTGTACCTTTCTGTTTACTTGCTTGTTTCTGCATTTTGAATTCTCAGATTTCAGCTTGTACCTGAATTCTCCAAAGGCCTTCCAGAGGATCCCAAGAAAGTGACTCCTAAATTCTCTTTAAGTGACAAAAAAACCTCTTAATGATTTCTGTTCCCAAACCATACCACCACTTGAGAACAACTCTGTTCTCAAACTATAGATACCTTTTCTTCCCAAAGATGTGAGATCATGCTCAGAATCAGCTAAAATTGTATGTTACCTGTGTCTATTTAGAATCATGCTGGTTGTACATTTTATCTTCATTGCTTCCCAAGACCGTGTGAAAATATAAAGTAATCTTCCTGAATCTTGTAATTAGAGAATTTAATATAGCTAAGTTATAAAGAAGTATGTCAAGTCACATGTTTCAAGTGAACTTTTTTCTCTCTCCCATAAACCTCTGATACACAGAAAGTATGGAAGTGAGAACTCCAGAAATTCATAATGATGAGAAAAGAAGGCTGGCTTTGCCATAAATGAGTATCAGAAGCAGACTTACCGCCTTACTTGTCTCAGAGTTTCTCAGTGAGATCAAATACATGCCTCTGTCATGTCCAGACTTCAAGCAGACAGGAGATTTTTCAGAAGCTCATTACATTTGGAAACATGTACTCTGTTGAAAACGAATGAGTTGTAAGATCCAAAATCAGTTCAAGTTTGAAGGTCACTGCCCACATTTATCACCTCTGAAAGGCCTTCCTGTAATCCATAAAATAGCAGCTTTTCTAGATTTTTCTGAGAAAAATACAATAAATTAACTTTCCTAGATGGCTTATCATAATTTTTAAATCACTGCAGCTAGTCTTCCTTTTCCCAAGTAAGGCAAAACAGTAGCATGGAATTGGGATGAACAACATAAGTATCTGTTGAAAAGAAAAGAAACAGGTTTTGCTGAGATTTTACTAAGACGCAAACATTTAACTCACAACTGAGGAAATCACTGAAGTGTGCAACTAATCATCTCCTCCTAGTAAAATTGCTCTCCTGAAGTAACACCACAAACCCCACAGAGAAAATATTGGAAGTACAAAAGAACTGCTGTAAATTCAGTGTTCAAATAAATACCCAGAGATAGCTAAATTTGAAAGCTCACTTATATCTTGTAAATGTATGCATTTTCAGGTGTAATGGAGACATCCTTTCAAACAAGTACTGTGTGTATAAAATAGGAATTGCAAAGCATAGCACTCTAATATCCTTCGTGAAGTCAAAGCTAACAAGTTATAAAGAGATTGAAACTTCCTGCTCTCCATCCCACGAGCCCCGAGGAATAAGAAGCATTCAGTTTACTTTATTAAGAAATGTTATTAAACCAATCAATCCAGGCCCTAAGACTTACATGAATCAAAACCAAGCTTTGTTCCTGCATCCTCTAACACCCTGTAAATTAACTTCTAAATCACAAAAATACACTATCTTGGATCTGGTCTCCAGAGCAAAAAGCTTTATAAAAGAAGACTCAAGGCAGTTATTAATTAAGTAAAACTTGCACAAAAGGAGAAATAAATGGTAATCAACTGCATTTTGACACTGGCCACTTTCTCCAGGGTGAATCTGCACAGAAGAATCACAGGGGAGCATGAAAGGATGCGTCACAAACGCTCAGCACATTGACTAATTGAAAACTACATTTTGAAAGAATGGACACTATATCCACTAAACTTTTCTTACTAGTACCTGCTTTTTCTTTGGTTTTCTGAATTTTTATTAAAAGAATTATAGTCTTCAGAGAGAGCATACTACAAAGGTATGTGAAAGTAGCAGGGCTACAATAAATCCCTAAGAAAAAAATTTCTGTGGAAGAGCACTAAGTAGTAGGACATGAAAGACAAGCAGCTTTCTCAGATGCTGCACAAAGTTTGAATTATTTAGACCAGACGAAATACTCTCAAAAAAAATAAATGGATTAGATAAGAAGTAATAAGGCCAGGGATAACACAGATGCAGCAAGATGGTTATTAAGTCTCTTTCACTCTTAATCACCAGCAAAGAAAAACTTGTTTCTGTTATGTGTTACTGACTTCTCTTCAGTCACTTCCCATTCACTAATTTAGAAACCTCACAACTGTTACCAAGAGCAACAAATACAGCTCTGTATGTCATACAGGTCACCTAGACATGTTGTACCGAAGGTCTCCTCAAGCTGGTTTGCCTTCAGCGGAACGTTGGTTCTCTCCATGATGGATCACGCTTAGCTGTGTTCCTATGAATATCCTTTCCCACTGATATCTTCTCACAGGCTACAATTTAAGACATCAACAAGAAAAACAAGATCCCTGAGTCAGATTCTGCTGTCGGTTGCGCTGCTGTCTCTCATATTTTGCGCTTGGGTCGCTCAATGGCAGCAGGAGCTTTCGCATCCGATCCCTTCTCACCACCGAGTAAATGGCTTCAAGTCAATGGCTTCAAGAGCAATTAAAGAGAGATTTAGCAGGGCTCCGTCAACATGTAAGCCACCAAAAGAAACAATCCTTGGTAGGTGACATATGATTGAGATATAACACTCCTTATACTTCAGGGACTTTTGTAAGGTAGTGCGATTACGCACTGGCCCAGTCTCAAAGTCTCACTCTAAGCCTTACGCTACTGCAATAGAGCAGACTTGAGCCTATTGATTAGACACCTAGTTATGTCATAAAGGTACTTTACCATATACAGTCAATTAAAAAAAAAAAATTCTATTTCTCTGTGGAAAAAAAGATCCATTTAATGTGTTTTAACTTAAATAAAATGACCGATTTGAGAAAAATTAAGTAATATGCCTAATAAAATCATAAAATGCAATTTTAAGCTACGGTGAGCTGAGTAAAATATGGAATAGGAGCTTGCATCTTTTACTAGAGTTCATTAATCTTGTTAATGACTTATTGAATATCTTTGAATCGCTACACATTATAAAAATTGATGCCAGTGGCTACATTGTCATATGCTTTAGCAACCTCCTTCAACCTCTACGTTTAACTGGCAGAGTATTTCTCCAGTCCATTCCCTGCAACATTGCGGGGAACACTGCAGCAGATTTGATTTATGGCTGGAAACTATTGAAAAGGTTCAACATTGTTCTGAACTGGATGTCAATATTTAATTTTTCCTCCTACGTGGATAAGGGGAGTATATGGATACTCAACAATGGAATAAGTTACCTGTGAATGCAAGCTTTGCTTTCTGTATTTTGCTGTCATGAGTTTGGCTGCAATTCTATTTTACATGTAGGACATTTTGATAAATCTTAGATATAACACGAGAATTTCTTCCCCAAGTTAAAAAGTTTAAACACCACACTTTGCTAAGGGTATCCAGCCACAGGGAAGGACCCTTCAATTAGCACCTTACAAAAGAAAAAAAAAGAAAGGTTTGATTCCAAGGGCTGCCTTGGCCTGATCATGGCTACTCCCAGATGGATCTGTGCACGTATATGAAGCACATATCCAAAGGATGCCACCTGGGATAAATTAACATCCCTTCTGTGATAAAGCTTTATCACACCCTTACCCATCCCAGCTTACAGCATCTCAACCACACTGTTTCAAAAAAAGTATCCCCAAATTCCACAGAACCACGTTGAAATAAACGCCCATCTACTCTGTTTGTGCATTTTGTGCAGACGGTGGTAAAGTATTTGATGTGCAGTAATATAAAAAGGAGAAGGGTCACATTACAGTCCACATTCTCCTGCCTTCTGGACACATAAAATACAATTTAACATGATAAATACAAGCTTGAAAGAAGCGATGCCTATCACAGAAACACAAATCCTGGAGGGAGGGCAGTATAACATAGCCAGCATTCCATATTAATGTAAAACACTCAGAAAAGAAGACAGACACAGTAAATCTGATTTTAAATGAAGGAGAAAAAGCTGACACAGAAGTACTGACTTTTGAGGTTTTTGTTATCCAACTTGTCATACACAAATTTGTTTCTTTTGAATAACATTTACTGGCTGAATAGTGGAAATGAACACACCTGTACGTTTATAATTCATTGTTTAAATTAAACTTAGAGATATTTAGGGACAACCTGGATACAAATAAACACAAATGTGGATTCCTAGTACACATTAAAATGAATTATTTCAAGCCTTGTTTCTAAGCGAAACAGAAGCAATTGACAGTATTATTAAGTACAATTATCAACTCACAATTTTAGGAGAAGTAAAAAGGAGGACTGGGAGAACAATTTTCCCCTAGAAACAGGACAGAATTTGTAATAAAGACAAAACCAAACTACTTCAGATAATATATCTCTACGGGAAATACACTATTAACTGTATGATAATGCATTTAACTCCAGTAGTAGTTAGATAAATAGCACTGTTGGTTTATATTTTAAAAAAAGGGTTATTTATTACAACTGCAAGCTATATCCCATAAAATGGGATTCTTTTACTAAGCAAGGCATTGGTCTTTATAACTTTGTCATACCAGCTATGAAGTATCCTTTTATGCAAAGTCTTTGGGCTTCTCTAAATTCTTCAAGCTGATTCCCATTCCCATAGTTGCGCAAATCTTCTTGGAATTCATGGACTTTCCCCAGACGTCTGTTACGGAAAATGAAACAAGAAATCAGCTCCATCTAATTTCTCTCACAAACCCATTTGTCATTCACACTCTCATTTATCATGTTCCTAGGGCACCCAAGAATTAAATAACTAAAAATGGCAATTAATAATTAAAGCATGGAGGCAGATTTAATAGGAATGTAACTTTTATCTCTGAGCTTTCTACCTCACTACTGCAGTTCTTGCAGGGCTTTTTCCCGTTGTTGTTTTTTGCTTATAAAAGTCAAGGATCTTGACAAATTTTGGAGTCAGCGATACGCTTGCTAAAGCGGTTCATGGAAAAGTATGCCATGGCAATTTATGTGCAGGCAACCTAACCAGCAGAAATAAATGTACTCATTTTTAGAAATACAGGAGTAAATCAAATGTTTGCAAGAGTAGTCTAAGTAGATATGATGGAAACGAGCAAAAGCCGCACGCCTGTTACAATTGTTCGAGAGGGAGTATTCACATTTCACTAAAATACTGCATTTTATGGTCTTGAGGTTAATGCTGTTAATCTTTGGCTGGAATCCTGATGCTACTCCCATTTAGTGGAGAGCACATTTCATCATATTTTTACATGGCTCATAAAGCAGATGAAGCCTCTTTATGTTCGTCACAAAGCCTCTCGTACGTTTGTCATGGCTGCCTGTGCAGGAGATAGAAGATGCTGGTTGGGAGTAAAACCATTTTCCAACTGGTTACCAGTCGCAGGCTGCGGCGTGTGGCGAGCCTTGCCCTTCGTGTGGGGTTACTGGTAGGAATGATTACAGTGCTGTACCAAATTAATTCATTTGGTTTACATTATTATGCTTGATGAGCACTGTACAAATCCTTTATACAAGTTATTGCTTTCATCTTTGATATTTCAGGTGGCATGATTAAGATTATTAATATACTGACATATATTTTCTTCTCTTTACAGTTAGCTCTGCTTCTAGTCATATCTTTTAATTAAAAGTAGACGACCTCTGATTTATTCTCTTCTTTTCTACTTTAAATCCTGCATTATCCTGTTCTGAACTGTGCACAACTCCACCTGTGTTTCTGCTGCAAGCAGATCTCTTCAACTCACCCAAGAGCCCTCAAGTAATTGCAAGCTTCCCCTGTACGTTTGATCTTCACTTAAGGTCATATATTACTGCAATTCCAGGAAAACTGTGAATGTGAAGGAAAAAAAACTCCATTGATCCAACACATAGATTTTGGAGCATCCCATCACATACATGAATTTTATGTGAAAACTGCAGTATTCTCTGAAATATATAACATTACATAACATCATATATAACATAACCATGCTGCAATAAACAATGTTAAAACTGAAAGACTCACTAGATCAAATTCTGTGTGGAGGATCATCTGCTCCACCAGCAATCACTAATTGTGGAGGTGACTCCACATACGGGGAAACCACCAAAAGCTCTCTGCCGACTTCAGCAACGGGCCATTGCCCTCATCTTCCTCCTCAGCGCCTGCAAATCAGCAACAAAGTCAGCACGAACAGCACCAACATTTCTATAAGCCAGAGAGGTCATTGCACGTTCCAGTGAGAAACCTCTACGACTTCTACCAGGTAAGACCAGAATGATACTTGGCTTTCCCAGCCAAATCACCACACTGTCATTCACTTTTAACTTTCATCCTTTCACCCTTACAAAGAGCAAAACATAATAAAAATCGCACAGTACTCTTTGCTTCATCTGCTGTTACATTCTATGTTTATTCAGAGAGGAGGGGGAAAGTGATAGGAATAGGAGCATTCTGAGATTTTAAAAAGTGGGTTTTTTTTTTTTATTTTAATAATAAACAGGTAAATATAGAGGAAAAAAACTGACACAAATTAAGAAAGTAAGAAAGATTAACTTCCAAAAGATTTTCCAAAAGGTGATGTATTGTTAGTGCTTGTTCTGCAATTTTGAAAACTCTTCCAAAAGACATCCTATAATTCCCAAAGTCAAACAGAACCATAGAATTGTTTAGATTGGAAAAGACCTTTAAGATCATCAAGTCCAACTGCAAACCTAGCACTGCCAAGTCCACCACTAACCTGTGCCCCTGAGCTTCACATCTACACGTCTTTTAAGTATCTCCAGGGACGGTGACTCCACCACCTCCCTGGGCAGCCTGCTCCAAACAGGATCATAGAATCATTTAGGTTGGACAAGAACTGTAAGATTATCAACTCCAAATGCTGTGGATGTTTAACTATGACTACAACATGGGCACTTGTTTTTACGTTAGTCTCCCCACCTACTATTTTTTTTTGTGCAATTCACCCAGGGACAGTGGAGATGAAGAGGATGCTGGCAATCCTAAAATAGATTCTAGCCAGGAAGTGCAGAAAATAGACTAATTTATACTGGTGCTAGAGATGACCTTCCTCTTAGTGCAGGATGCTATGACACATCTGACTTCTCTGTGACAACCTTCACCTCAAAGGAGCAATTCAGCTCTGCATTACTGTCAAAGCCAAGTCTGTAAAAAACCTGCTCATTTGTCTGAAGTGACTCACTTAGATCCATACAGAAACCGATCTCTGAACGCTGGAGAGATGTGCAATTGTCATAGCTCTGCTGGTGTCCCTGAGCCACTGTAAGAGAGAGAAATATTTTCATAGATTTAACAAAACAAGAAGGAAAAAAAAAAAAAGGGGAAACATACAAATTTAAGATCTGTTGAAAGTAATGTTATGATTGTTCATGAGCTTTGGTACAGTGACGAAGATTGTTTGATCTGTTCATGAATAATTTCAAAGACATTCTCAGTAATGACTCAATAAATGCCCCAGAGACACTACTCAGGCTTGTAAAAACTTAAGGGCTCTGAAAAATTTAAGTTAAAAAGATAGTGGGGTTTTTTTTGTTGGTTTTTTTTTTTTTTTTAAAGCTCACCTAGAAAAGACACCAATAGATTTCATATAATGGTAGTTGCAGCAAATGAATTCATAACGGAAAAGTAAAGTTTTTTGTAAACTTTTCACACACATATAACAGACATTACAACCAATTGAATCATCAATGGCTAAAGATCACTTGCTCAGAGGTTTGGTCATGAGCTAAGAGCATGTTTGTTTGCTCGCATCAATAACAAAAAACCAAGTTATAAATTAATTGTGGCTGCTCACGATGATAACTAAATTTAGTTTTGCCCATCACAACAGGAACATAATTTTATTTTCCATGTCTGTCTGAGCTTTTTCTACTTCAATTACGTTACAGCAGGCTACGGGCATGCAGTTGCCAAAACAGAAAAGATACAGAGATGGGGAATAAATTGATTAGGACAGACCCGCGAGAGACTGGCATAGGAAGAACCAACTGGGAGAGGACAGAGCCATTTCAGAAGGTGAAAAACATGAAGGCAAATTTAACAGAATGTTTATTTTCCACCATGTTTTGGGTCTTCAGGCAATTATTAGCAATGCTTAGCAACACTTCCAGACAAAGCAGACATCTAGGGAATGAAAATACCAGCTAGTACTCCAGTGGACAAGCGAGACAGTTGCAAGCAATCTCAATCTTGATGCGTGAAGGTGCTAACTCATTATTTGCTGGGGTAGGAAGGAAATTCCGGCCTCTTTGCCTCGCACTCTGTACAATTTTGCCTAACATATCAGGAAGCAGAGAAATTTTTATTTCCTTTCTTCTGAAATGTTAGACGTGGATGACTGTCCTCAACTGGATTAAATGCATTTCTCATTTATTTCACAGACGGAGGAAATGGGCATCAGTCTGGCTTGTACAGGGGAGGAAGAAATCAGCTTAATATTACAGCCAATTGTTCTACATGACTCACAAGCAAAACAGATTTAGATGTCTCATCACCAAAATTAAAAGAGGGTCAAGGGAAAAGCACAAAGTCTCTGAGGCAGCAGAGAAAAATGAAAACATTACTTTGTATCATCATTTTTAGGCAATTTTCCACATATATGGAGGCTTCACAACAATTTCTTTGTGTTATTCCATAAGAAAACCTTTTTTTTTTTTTACCAAGCTGAAAGTTTCCTACATGAAGAGTAAATAAGACCATAGAAATAATCCTTAATACTAAGAATATCGAGATACAAGTTAACACTTCTTGTCAATCTGATTTATACAACTATTTTTTAATTATTTATATGTGATACTAAAAAAAAAAAGAAATAAATAGGAGCTATTCTATGCATGCTGCTGAAGAAAGATCATTGCCTGTATCTGTTTTTGCAAGAATAGCCAGTTGGGGTCCCTCATCAGGAACCAAGCTAAACTGCATACCATTCTTCCAGGGTCCTAATTTTTTCATCTTTAGTACAGATTCATGTAGAATTAATTCGATACTTTTCATATCCATATACCAGAAGCCTATTTTTCTTAATAAGTATATGAATTAATAAAGAAATAGAAAAAAAAGAAGTATTGGAATTACAACTTAGGTAAGATTTTCAATTAAAAAGTAGCTATATAGACAAGATCTGCCCCACTATATTACAATCTCTCAAACCATTCTGATCCATAAATTTTATAATCAAGATTAATCTACCAGAGCTTTTTTTCCACTAGCTGATTCCATCATTGATCCAATACATGAAGTAATTTACATCAATAATCACTATATTACACAGATTATTTGTTTTATAATGAAAGCAGAAAAATATCAAAACCTCATCAGAAATTTATATTAAAGGGTTTCTAAAGCATCAAATCCAAATAGCTGTAAAATAGTTTAGCTGTACATATTTGGTAATACAAATCTAATGGCTTCTCGTATTCTGTAAGGCAAGCCAAGACTGGGAAATATGACAGGAGAAAGGAGAAAAAGACTCTCTGGAACAAACAAACTAATAAGAGCACATTCTTACAAGCATCACCTCGTCAAGAAAGGACAGAAACACATGTACCAGATGGTGAGTGAAGTCTTTTTTCATGAGATGGGCTCCTCTAACATACTAGAAGCACCAATTCCCAAACACTTTGGGAGAACTTGGTCTTTCCTGGAGGAGCCCAACATACAGAGTCTGTACTGCCATAATGTGGAGGATGTTACTTCATCTTTTCATGCTTGCTGAATAATTTTCCTGTGCACATCTTCTCTTACAGGGTTCAGACTGTCCCAAACCACATGATTTCCCATCACTACCTCTCCCTTTAAACTATCAGCAATGAATATGCCTGCTTCATGGACCATGTGCCTGGGGTCTATTAAAATCTAATTGCGGGATGCAAGTGGAAAAAAAAAAAGTACAACATGAAAACAGTGGATCCAATAGGGAAAATCTGTAAGATAAAGGAAACAAAGCTCAACATTAAAAAAAAAAAAAAAAGGTGAATGAACTAATTAACATTCTAAGGATTAATTTAGCCAAAGAACATCTGTTTTCACATGTCCCTCTTATGAGATCTAATGTGAAGGCTTGCGTTGGCTAGCTTTGAAATTGTATTTTATTATCCAAGAAGTTCAGTGCAGATTTTGATAAAGATTATAGATATCCTAGTAATACAGGGACCCCTGGGCCCCTCTATCCACTGCTCTTAGTTTCTTTATTTCCACTTGACTTGTTTCTATCCATACGGCGTTCTCTATTCTTTGCTGAAAAATTCTCCACCAGGCACACTTCCACTTTATATTCTATTTTAAGAACATTAAATGTTCCATCCCTCACCTGCTTTCTCCACAAAACTGACAGGACATTTTAATTCTTCTTTCCCGTATATTGTGCTACACAGCCAGTTAGCAACCTAAAAATATTACAAAGCCCTTACCCTAATTTCTTAAATTCCTCTGCATTTGCTATTCCCCTAATTTAATAGCTCCTTTTCCAACAACATCTGTCAAATCACATTTACACAGTACAAATATGATCCCAGGGTTCTAAAAATTACAAAACCACCTGTAACACTGTAAGAAACATTTTTCCATCTGGAAAGTTTCTGAGTCACTTGCTTTCCCTCCTGAATATTAATATGAAATACAAACATTCTGAAAAATCCAGAAAAATGTTCAATGTAGCTTCTCCCCATGGACATGGACCCTCATTTCCTGTAGCCATAGTTTAAAGAGTCATTACAGCCAGGATTTCCAGGCAACCTGAATGGCAGAGGATGGATAAGAACACAGCATGTTGTGGAGACAGGAGACAGAAGACGCAGAAGATGGGAGATGGCGGTGGACTGAAGCCATGGCTACAGAAACAAGTTACTTCAAGTTGGACTAAAATTACGGACGTCCAGTGCATGAGCTGTTCACCATGCTACAGCCGCTCCCTTTCCAAAAAGTACAAGTAGTTTATTTATCTACAAAGACAGACTCTTTCTGGAGGCAATAATGTCACCACAGGTAGTCACAAAAGGTTACCTAGTCTGCTCTAGATCCATAGCCAGTAAAAAAAACTGGCATAGCCATACAGCAAGAAGCAAACCCTTTGGCAAAGTATAAAAATATTTTGCAAAGTACATCTTTTAATGCTCCCAACACAGAAAACCTGTTAGGGAAGTGTGCTATAGATTTTTATGGGCATATAATGTCATATATAATTGACCATCCTTGTGTGTTGTATTTCATTGATTATAAAAGTCAAGATTCTTCAGCAAATTTGCACTAACTCTATTCATTATTTAAAGAGAGCATCATCGCAACTGGACCTTGGCATTCACGCCGAAAAAATTCAGACTCAGTGACCAGCAAAAATGATCAACGCATACACACACGTAAATGTCTTTGTCAGTCAGGAATCCAGGCAAATTGGGGGGTTCTCAGCAATGCCGGCATTGACATTTATTTAACTGTACTCATGACACGTGCAACTGATTTCTCAGGCCTTCAGCTCTGGCCTCCCTAGACCTCTTTATGAATACAAAATTATTTTCACTAATGAACTAAAAAAAAAAAAAACCAAACACCACAATTAATAAGTAGCTTCTTTTCCTACCTACCATAACAAAAACTTGCAGGTCATGAACTCTTCCTCCCTCTAGAGCCGTTAATGCCGTTAACACATGCAATGGTGCTAACAAAGAAGCATAGAAGAACGATGTTTTCCATCATTCTACGTTATTTCACTACGCATCATGGCTAAACAACTAAAGCACTGAATTCACAGCAAAATAATTTCAATTCACCTACCCCCAGCTAAACATTAATCAGTCTCTAACTTAGCCATCATACCAAAATAATTTCCCAGAACAAACTCTAAATTTGTTGACTGCTGAACAAATTGAGCAAGGAAATAGCTTTTTTGTATTTTTAAACATCTAATTGATTCTGTGGCTCTGTGGTTCCTAGTCAATACAACGGTAATTGGAATCATCATGACTAATGTTCAGATCATTTTACAGGCCTTTCTTATTTGCATAAACATCTCCTCATCTGCCTTCTCACTCGCTCCAGCTTTTCACAATATTTTTTCTACTTCTATCCAAACTATCTGATGCGCTAGACAGGCTGCACAGCCAGTATGTTTCCCCAAATGTAATATTCTTCTTGAGTCATCCCTCTACCCCTACAGCTGTGGTACTGAGATTGTTTTTCACCATACCGCAGCTAAGCAGCTATGGTTGGTTATTACCACTTACAGCTTTACTCTTCGTATGAAGCATTCACCTTACAGAAGCATAACGCTGTTTATTATTATCAATAACAATAATTAGTTGTTAAGCTACACATGCAGTTCTTGTTAGGCAGAGCAAAAAATAACGTTTACGCTTTAGTTTATTAAAAACATTATTTAACTTGCTATTAAAATGTTATTTTGAGCATGTGTCTGATTAGATGGGCCCTTATAGTCAAACTAAAATTTCCTTTTTCACCTTGTGTGCATTATTGGTCTTGCTTGTGATTTTCATATTGAAAAGCAAGATGTCCAAAATACTTTCCACCCTCCTAGTTATGAGGAGGTGGGTCTGGTTCTTCCAGGGAATCAGCCCTTTTCGGAAGCATCTGTTTTGACTTCTGGCATCTCACCGCTCACTTTTGGAAAACCTGAAAACAAAGTTCAGCGTACTCTGCCCTTGTCAGAAAAGATATTATCCCACCTAATGCATAAATCACGTGTTCCTCCTGGATCTTCTGATATTCTCATATTTACCAGCAGACAAATAATCTGTTCTTCAAAGACTTTTAGACATTTCCTTGCCCTCAACTTGTACCTGCAAAGCAATTGTGATTCCAGTTGTGTCACTGTTAAATATGCCATTAATTACTTCAGAAAGACATTATACCATACCCAGAACAGACTGTAAACATTTTATGTCATTAGGTAATGCACTGAAGCTTTTTTTTAATGTCATAACAGCTCTATTTATACACTATGTTCTGCATAATTAGCTACTAATGAGGCTCTAACTTTCACTGCTGTAAGGCCCAGATATCTGTTCCTCTTTCAGTGAATTCATTTTTGCTGTCTCATTAACGCACTAAAAAAGCTGAAAATCGTATTTTAATTAAAAGCTAAACTACCTCTGTCTGGAAACGCTAATGAACAGATACACTCCAAGGGAAACACAGGAACTTTGTCGGTGAAGAGGACAACATGCACGTATTGTGAAGAGAGTAACACAAAAACAGCTCCCTTTCTTATTTTCAAGGGCAGGGTCTTCTCTGTGTTACTTTTTTTTTTCCCCTCTTAACTTTCTCCTTTTCATTTTTCTGCTTTGCAACCAGCTAATCTTTAAAAAATAGCCAAGAGAAGAGTTCATTTTCCAAAACTTTTAAGTCTGCTACTTTACTAAATCATTTAATACTCCATCAGATAAAAATATTTGGGAACACTAACCCTAATGCCCATGAAGAATCAAACCACCTCCTATGTCAGACATGTTTTTCTATCGTCTGCAATGCTACCTACCCTCAGACTGACAAATTACCAGCTAGACCCTACAAAATGCTCAGATTGTCTTAAAATCTTCAGGTGTGTCTGTATTTTGAGTCTTCCTGATGCCTCCTGTTCCTGTCAGTCTTCTGAATCACATTTCCTGCCTTTTCTCCATAGCTGCAAGGGCTAAATAAAAACATAATAGCAGAAATTCATCTAATAACATGACTTCATCACCATTGCAATAAAATCACGAGCACTGACCATGAAGCTTCATTTCCTGACTTCTGCAATCACTTTAAGCAATCAATCCTGAAGTACATCAAGTTTTCATGTAGAAATAGTGAATAATTTTGAAATATACTGGAGAAGGAACAGCACGGCAATAATCTTATCAACACACTCAGTTTTTGAAAGAGATCTCATAAGAGAATATACCAATTAAATGTTATTATCTCCAAATCTAAAATAAATGCAAAGGAAAAACAAACAGTTTGGCATTATTCTATGGTTGGACGTTCTGTGTGCAGTCTGATCCTAAATGTGCCTGTGACTCAGCCTCTAGAAATAAATAGTGAAGTTTCAGTTCGCACTAATTGGCTAGACTAACGTAGTTTCCAAATTACATTAAAGCAATGTGAAAACACATATCCACCTGCAAAAAAATAACACAGGAGAATGACAGTATAACAATTAACATAGAAGGATCACACGAAGCAGAACTTTTGAAACATTATTCAGAAATAAGATTCAGTGTTCTTATACATAAGCACCCGTAAGATACTACAATTAGATGACAAAGAAGAGACTGTATTATTCTTACTGGAAATTCTTGATAAAAGCTGTATCAGAGAAATATGCCGGAGGGAAGATCACCATACAAAGACTTCTGGATTAACCGCCTGCTTCCTTTGCAAACACAGGATGCTGAACTTGCCGTTTCACCTCACTTCTTGGGATAATTTGAAGCCCACTTAGTAGATGACACCAGAGCCCTATATAACTGCTACGAGTTCTGGGTCTTGGCCGTAAATTCAGGTACTTCATTCTGATCCCCTTAACATGAACAGTGCCTTAATCTCTTATGAAGGCTTTTCCTAATATTAAACTAAGTGATGGTATTGTGAATGCTTAGCAGCCTATTTTCCCTAAAGATGAAAATCCAAAGCAAGCCAACCTAATTAAGAATTAATTCCCTTTAAATCACAGCCTGAATTGTTCATTTCTGCTTCAGTCTCTGATCAATTATTTGTGGCATGAAATGATTTACAAGGCACAGCGGCAAATTAATTTAGGTGACAAAAGCGATTCCATCTCTCATTAGAGATATTCCATCCTGCTTTAAAAAAATTCATGTATTAATAAAAAGTTTTGGCCTGCTTACAAGGCTCTGTGTTATGACTTGATATTTCTTCACATAGACCCACAATGCCATTTTCATTTTATTACAACTGCCCCTCTTTTCCTGCTCGAAGGGATAATTTTCAAAACTGTGTTTTAAAAGAACGCATTAACTCCTTAGGAATTCTCTGAAAGTCTGACTTCAGCTGCTGAAAAAGCGCTAGCTTCTTTCAAACACTTCACATCAAGACTGTGAATATAAATAAACTTCCAATTAATTAACATTGTTGCTGCCCTTCAATGGCATAACTCAATCCAAATGTTATGGGGAACAAAAGATTTCGCTATTTAAGCCGCTGAATACACAAACAAGGCTACACAATTATGCTAGAACATTTTAATTTCTGAAAACTACTTTTTGAATCTCTTGATATGAGCTTCTGGATCCAGCAGTCAGAGGTCATAACAGCTGCCAATACTTTACTTTTTCTTCAAAGCTTGTTGCAAACAAAAGGAAAGGCTGGGGAGTACTAAGAAATAAGACTTTGATAAAAACCAAATAATAAACACAAAACAATTTTTTTCATTATCAACTACGAAGACTGAGTAAATAGGATTAGTCAGTAAGCTGTTCTTAAAACAAAATTTTAAAAACCATTTTAATGTATTCCGGATATCAGTATAGCAGGAGAGGGGATTGTAGTCTTCACTCCAGACTTATGGAGAAGACATAGTCCTTTAAGAGGATCTATGGCTTTACTCTTCAAATATTCTTTTCAATTATCTGCCATATTGCACAAATCTGATCTATAAAAAAGGCAACAAGATCGCTTTAGGAAACATTTGCATCTCTCGTTTACGAGGATTATCTGTTTATAAATTATAGGATGAGTAGCTGACATATTTTAAGAAGTACTTCTTGTAAATCACAAAGATTCCTTTTCAACACCCTACTGGATTAGGATTTTTAAATGATCAAGAGAATCTTCATTCCAAATACACATATCTTTTAATGACTTACAGAAAACAATGATACGAGTAGGATACTATGCACGACGGAGAGGTTGAAAGAGCCACGGCTGCAAAAAAGCACAGCTAGAAATACTAGAGAACATTAGAAAGGGGTAAGAAAAGCTAGTTCATCAACAAGTTTATAAAAATGTTGCCACATGGTTTAGGAATACAAATTGTACTGAAATTAAGTGGTGTAATATATCAGTTGAATAAGTATCTTTCAGTCTGTGGTCCACAGACTCTTTGGTGTCCATGGATTGATTCTGGAGTCCCATGGAAGATTTTGCTTATCAAAAGCAAGGATCTTTGTCAAAAGACTAAAACTTGCTACACAGAGCTCTACAAGCAAACTAGATGTTTGTAGGGATCTGCAATGGAAATAGGTTACAAATTACTAAATTGGTGAATTGCTTG
>JAAGAY010139696.1:0-39584 GCA_011801015.1 Ardeotis arabs
TTTTTTTATTTAAAAAAAAAAAAAAAAAAAAGGCAAGCTGTGGAGCTGGTAATTGAGTAAGAAATGTGGCTGTAGCACCAATACTTCAGGAAATGTCTGCTAACAATACCTTGTTTTTCGGCACCAGATGTGTTAGCAAGGACAAGCCGGTTGTGCAATTGTGGCGCGGCAGGGTGCAATTAGAGGACGGAGCCGCTTGCTTTCTGGATCAGGAGCTGCTCGTCACAAACTGGTTTAATGGGAGGAATCGTTAAGCAAGCTTTTAGGTGAGCAGCAGTTACTGTCACGCCAGCAGCCGGCGGCAGGGTTCAGCAGGGGGGTTTGTAAAGGGGTCCACGCTCACCCGCCTCCTCCTTCCCCCACGCCCACGTTATTTCTTTCCCTCTGCCACGGTTCTGCAGTTTCTTCTTCCATCCTTGCTGTGGCAGGGGGCACCAGCTGTGTCTCCAGCTGGATCTGGTCACTGCTGAAGGAAAGACAAGCCTGCCCCCCAAAATTCCTCGCCTTGAGCGTGCTTACTTAGGGGTGGAGTTCATCCCTGTGGTACCGCCAGTCGTTCGGGCGTTCTGGGGATGGATGAGGTCCGACCGGGCGGCCGGCGTCCCAGCCTGCGCACAGGGCCGGGCGAGGGCTGGCCGTGGCTGACCTTGCCGTCGTCTGGCCAGACTCATCCAGCGGGTTTGTCTGGGAGTTTGGATTCAGGTCTGAGCGCCGGAGTGCGCAATTTGACAGCACGTGTTTGAATATTTACCTGCATCTTGCATCATGCTTTTAATTATCCCCCCTGGAATACCAGCTCGCTCTTGGTTGTGCAGCAGAGCTCCACGTGCGGGTGTTTCGGAAGGAGCGCCAGCCCCGGCTTTGGAGGGTCCTTCTCCAAATGAGTCCCCTGAGCGCGGAGGGTGGCCCGTCCCCTCCGTGTGGGCCGGGCAGCGTCTGGAGACAGAGCGGATGAGGGGCCCGTGGGAGCCTGCGGTGTGAGACGGAGCCGGCACGCCGCCGCAGCCGAGGTAACCGTGGGCGCATCTGCGTCTGCTGAGCAGGAGCTGCAAAGCCGGGTGATTCGGGCTTCTGTCGTGCTGCGTGCCCGTCGCTGTCCCGCTGCAGGTGTTTGTGTAGCGCCTTCGGTTTGAGGCCGGTGCCGGCACTGCGAAGTGGTGCGAAAACACCCTGACTCGTATTTCAGGGCTTGTCCCTGCGTCCTTAGGGTGAAGCCGTCGAGGTGTTCCTCAGGGCTGAGGAAGGGGTGAGCCTGTCTCCGGGCGGGCGGCTGTTGCGGCACCCTGTTGTTCTCTGGAGAGGAAAGAAGTGGCTGTGCCGCAGGGCAGGGTCGGGCTGTCCCTCCCAGGACAGAGCGGGCTGCCCGGGAAGCTGCCGCTGTCTCCGTGCGACTCTCTTTCGGTCCAGCTTCAGCAGCCAGCTGGCTGCACTTTGGGTTTGGCTGTGCCGGGGCTGTCAATGTCTTCTGTTCAGAAGCGGGGACGGCGCAGGCTGGGGGAGATGAGGACACCCAGACAGGCGCTTTGGTCTTGGCAAAGCACCGGAGGCAACCGGCAGCTTTTTGGGGGGTGGGAGATTTTAATCGTGTCTGTGATTTTCATTGTAAAAGTCCTTTTGCCTCTTCATGGATTTTGCTTTCAGCAGAAAATTCTCAGGAAATTTAAGTACTGTAGTGAGAGCTACACAAGGTATATAAAATTACCTTGATTTTTTTTTTTTAGTGACTCCTGCTACAATAGAACTTTTAAAAAAGTCAGTGGGAGTCAGTGGCAGTCCACTTCTGCCCTTCTCCGCGAGCGTAAGGACCGCAGTCCGTAAAGGGAAAATCCTTTGTGTGTTTGTGTCGTGCCGTGATCTCTGACGTGCTGCGTGACGATACGGTGAACGGTTCCTGGTGAAATGTATGTGCAGTTGCGTTTTCCAGAACACTTCACACAACCAGCGTGGAAGGTGCCTGTTAGCAGAGGGGCTGAAACCTGCCTGCTGCGGCTGAGGTGACTGTGCCACCGCTGAATTCCTTCCCGGGAACCGGCTGGAAATCCAGCAGAGGGTCAGGCTGCTTGTTTCGGTGGCTGCGGTTCTTTAGATGTATTTCACTTTTCCCCAGGGGACACGGAAACCTCTTTGTGTTCTGAGGGCGCTGGCGCCGTGGGTAGCTGCGGAACGTTTGGACCCCAAACGTGGCAGCTCCTGCCGTTGGAGGGTGGAAGGTGAGCTGTGGAGCACGTGTCCTGGTTTGCAGGAGGCTGTGCCGTCTGTGGGAACTCGGTGAGTCCCAGAGCTGCTGCAGGATTGCCGTCAGCGGGTTGGCCCTGTTGTTTGGGTGCCAGCTGGTTCCAGTTCAGCACGGGGGGTTTCAGACCTGCTGGGCATTCAGCACTTCCAAAATGCCATTTTTATCCCTCCTCTTCAGGAACTTCCATATTTTTTTTTTTTTTCTTTTTTTTTTTGAAGACATCTAGTGACTGTACGAGGAAAGCGTTTGTACTTTGGATCGAGTAGCCAGCCTGCAAGCAGAACAAAATCCATTGCTTTGACAAAAAAAAGTATGAAATCCCGTGTCACATGCACCGAGCAGCTCAGGTGGATTTCGTGGAGCGGGAAGGTAACTCGTGTGCGCAGCGCTGGGGGCCTGGCTGCGGCACAGCATTCAGCGCGTGCCGCCCGTCGCTCTCCCTGCGATTTGGCAGCGCCGTTCGGGTCGGGAGCGCCGGCTCCCTGGGCAGGCTTAGCAGCAGTTCTCGCCACGGCTCCCGTTCTCCCCCCGTAACCTCCGTACCGTCGCGACGGGGGGGCTTTCGGCAGGCTTTTCTCACGGAGGGCGCTGTGCCAGTTGGGTGCTTTATGTTCTCTCTGTGCCTTGGAAAATCCCCTCCTAAGTCCGTTGGAGCCTGTATTTCAGCGATTTGGACGTTTTCTACCTTGTCAAGCAAGAAGCAGAGCTGCGGTCTCCCCAGAAGAAGCCTTCTCTGATACCACGTTGTGCTCTTTGAATTTCAGGGCGTGCTGTGAAACGTCTCATAAAAAGAGATCAGGTACCCTGCTGGAAGAGGTACAGTGCTTGGCGCTTCACAAAAGCACAAAATGTCAGTTTTCCAGCTGAAACTTGGTGCAAGCTTGAAACTAAACTGCACTATAAAATATAACGGGAAATATTTGTCGAAATCTTGCTGTTGTAGCCATGATGGTCCTTATTTAAAAAAAAAAAGGGAAAAAGTAAAGGAGACAGGGAAAAAAGTGGTGGTGTTTGAAGTGAGATGATACTTTATCAGTGGTTATTTAGCTTTTTCTGGCTGACACAGATAAAGCTTACGCCCAAAACTTTTAGATCTGAAGGACTTCAGCTCTGTAAGGGCAAATTCTTGTCATTTTTGGATTCCAGTGTAAACGTAACAGATAAAGAACGGGGTGAGTGTCAGTCGTGCCGTCCCCAAGCGAAGACGGGCTGTGCTAGCGATGCACGGCTGGTGGTTGTGGCGCGTGAACAGCGTGTGACCATGGGCTGTGCCCATCGCTGTGTCAGGAATCGCTTTTGGGAGACGTTACCGAGCCTCGCAGCGTGTCTGGTGTCAGTGAGGCTGGCGCGTGTCCGCTGTGCCTCCTACCGTAACGGGGAAAAAGAACGCTTTATAGAAAAACCGCATTTGGCCGGTACTGGTGGTTTTCATGCTGCCCTGAAGAGTTTTCCATATTAAGATCTTCTCATCTGGCATCCAAGTCATTTTTCCATGGGATTTTGCGGCGGATGTGCTGTGGCTGGTTTGATACACCGCCGTGAAGCGCCGCGTGTCGCACCGCGCCGGGCTGAAGCTGCAGGTCGGGGGGCGGCGGCTCCCTCCGGACCCCATCACGGGGAGAGGATGGAGGGGGGTCCTGCAGCCTTCGGTGATCCAGTTTAAGACTAGAGATTGTGGCAGGAGGTGGCTTTAGAGTCTTCATCCAAGACTTTGATGTTTTCAGGCTGCAAACCGTGTCAGATCTGTTCTTGCCGCTGAAGCGGCCTCCGTGATGAAAGCCGCCTGCGTTCACTCTGGCTGTTCCGCTCTGGGTCGTGCGTTAATCACGCTCCTCCCGCGTGCGCTGGGCGGGCTGGGCGAAGGCAGCGGCATCCGGCTGCGCGTTGTTGAAGGGCTGCTAACCTGAGGGTGGCCTGCGGACACTTCCGTGTCACCGCTTACCAGCGGCGCAGGTATGTTTTAAAAACAGAGCCCTCGCTCAGCTGACACGCCTACGCAGAGCCGTGCTGATCAACCAGTGTCACCGTCCTGGATTTCCAGAGAGGCTGGTAATGGCAGAGAAGCTGCCGGCTGTGTTCCAGTATGGAAACTGCTGGAAATAACTGGATTTAGTCTGGAAAATAGGGAAAGCTTAAAAAACAGTAGCAAAACCCCCTTCATTGTCTGTTGTATGGCGCAGCCACAGACTGCCTGTGAATTTGGTCTTTTGCATTTTCACATTTTAGGCTGCTTTTTGTCAAAACGTGAACCTGAAAAGGAGCTGGAAGTGTTTGTCAAGGAGCTCGTGGCTGTTAGGGACTCGTGTGGTGGTTGTGCTTCAGGACCGGGGAAGAGGTGTCTGAGCCAAGACTGTGGCTTCAAATGGAAATCACAAAAAGTTTAGGAGCAAAAAACTGAATGCAGTGAAAGCAAGGCGGTCAGACTTGCGTCTCAGCATTTATTGTGTTTCTGTGTGATGCAGCGTCTCACAAAAGTGGGGATTTCTGGAGAACAGCGCTGAAATGTCTGCGATCCCAGGAAGCGCACCGGTCAGGCTGCTTTGCTCTGAACCCGCGCTTTCCCAGCGGCTCCTGCCCCCCTCCTGACCAGGCGGCTGAGGAGCCTGCAGCGACGCGGGGGGTGCTGTCTCTGGGTGATGGCACCTGGAAACCTGTTGTCTGCTGGAGTCAGGATGAGGAAGGGAAGCCACACTGGAGCAGAGCTGCGGTGGGGTGATGTACCAAAGCCGCTGCAGAAAGCTGGCTGACGGAACGGGAGGTGAGCTGGGCCCCAGAGCGGTCTGAGGGCCGTGCTCGGTGCGGCAGGAGGGCTGCCAGTCAATCGCAGCGAAGCCGAGTCTCCAAGAAGAGCGGCGTGGCTGTTCCGAGGGACGTTGGGGTCGGTCTAGCCGTGTGCATCTTCCCACACTCATCCTCAGGTCAGCTGTAGAAAAACAATGGCAATATCAACAAAAATGTTTCATTGGGAGCCTACAGCTTTGTGGGTGGGGTGGGCGTTGGGAGCTGTGGCTGCCTGTCGATGTCGGGAAGGACTGCTCCTCGGCTGTCGGGAAGCAGAGCGAGGTGGTGTGTGCAGCGTGCTGAAAAGATGCTATCTGTTGGAAACGTAACCCGCTTTCAGCCTGCAGGCAGTTGTGGGACTGGTTCTGCGTCTGAATTCCCCTTCAGATTCACCTTCAGAGGACAGGGCAAGCCCTGGAGGTGCGGAAGGGTCTGCGGGCTGCGGAGCTAACGCCGCCTTGCTCGGAAACCTGTTTCCCCACGGCGTTCGTAGGAAACACCGGTACTGCACACAGTTCCCAGTGCTGGAGCGTGCACTTCCCTGGTCTGTGCCTCACTTCTGCGCGTGGAAACTCACTGGTAACTCCTCTCTGTGCAAGAGCTTTCCCCGTCGCTGTCTTGCGTCGTCGTAAGAAGTTTTTCATGGGAATTTGCCCCCAGCCGAAACAGGACCTGGTTTGCCAGAGGTGATTCAGCAACCTGACAGTTGGTAAGTCCAGTAGCCTTGCAGTCGCTCTCGTCTGCTGACTGTTGAATGTGACTTGGCTTGTTTTAATGCAATTCCTTAAAACTGTGCCCAACGTGATCAACGCTGCAAAGAACTGGAGCGCGCCCGGGAAGAGGGAGGATGAGGTTTCCGGAAGAGGCCAGTTGATGCAGTGGATAATCGGGAGGAAGTAACTGAGCAAATATGTTTCTAATAATGAGTTATGATCAGTCAGCTGGCAGCTGAGATGAACTTGTGCTAAACAACATTTCTTTTGGCTTCCGGAGGGCTGGCGCTGGTCTTGGATGGGGACAGGAGTGCCTTTGGCTGCATCCGTGTGCTCGCTCGTCTCGGTTGGTGCTGCCTGGAGTCGTGCCTGGGGTTATGGCTGTGGCGGTGCAAAAACTCCCAGTGTGGTTTTTGGGATGGGGAACACGAACACAGCAGTCTGCTTCTGGAAGTGATTTCACTTCACCTGGAAGTGAAGCAATGCAATAGGAATCGCCGCTGCCGCTAGCCCGGACCCACAGGTGCCTTTCATGCAAATTGCTGAAACCCAACAGCTTCTGCCATTTCCGCAAGAGGTAAATAAGCTTTCCCCCCATTTCGTGGATGGAGACACTGGAGCAGATAACAAGGTTTGGATAAAATTCACAGGTTGCTTTGTGGGACAGGGATACAGCCCTACGGCTGTTGGCTCCTGCTCTCAAGTCTGCCTGCGTGATTTTGTCTCATAACGTCTATTAGCTCGTTGGTACCGCAGGAAAAAAAGGAGCTCCTGCTTCTTGTCAGAAAGGAAAGCAAGGTGCAGGAGCAGGCGAATATCAGGGGTTGGCTGGAAGCCCTTTGTTCCTGGGATGACTCTGGGGAGCAGATCTTCCCCAGGGCCTTGGCCTCCCTGTGCTCTTTTCCATCTCTTGTCCTCTCCGCAGCCCGCGAGGTCTGCGTGTGGCGGGCGGCTGGGCCAGCTCGGCTCTGTCGCGGCACTACCGAGCCTGGGCGCTTTCTGGATATCCTTGGCCTTTGTTCTCTGGTCAGAAAGCCAGATGTTTCCAGAGCTCCCATCCCACTCCCGCTTGTTGCTGTTCTGTTTCCCCAAGCACTTGGCAAGCGCGTTCCTACTTGGTTTTTGTTTAAATGTGCACAGGCCCCGGGATTAGGAGCAGCGTGCACAGTGCTTGTGCGTACGATGACTGCCAAAACTTTCCTCACAAATAGCGGTTTTAGAAAGTCGTACAAAGCCTTTCCCAAGGCTTTCCCAGTACCTTCCAGGTACTGACGGGACAAAATAGTTGCAAATCAGCGTAGAAGCTGGGGTGGAACAGCTCTGCACTGCCTTGGTTGCCATCTGGGTAACGAGGGACACAGCACTGCGTTCCCATGGGATCTGCTGGAACTGCACAGGGCTTTCTTCAGTGACCCGAACAGCTCTAAGCCGTTCAAGCCTCTTGCATTGTAAGTGTTTGGTGTTTTCGTGCTTACCGTGTGGAAAATGCCAGGAGAGAGGTCTTCAGCTGCTTGTTCTCCTCTCTCCCATTCTCCACCAGGAAAACCAACACAAAAAAATCCCCACTCTGCCCTCTCACGCAAACCCAAGGAGCTCTCCTGCAATTTGCCTTACGGCTGTGTTTTGCTTCCCCAAAGTCTTCTGACCGGCTCTGTGTAGCTGACGTGAGCTGTGGAAATTCCTGGTAAAGCAGGAGAAACGGGTTGCTTTTTTCTTCTTTCTAGAAATCCCTTTTACATAAAACATCTGCAGCAGCAAGCTGTGGTGGATGATTGTGGGGGATTTTTAATCTAAGAAGTGAAATACTGGAAGATCTCGCTTCTGGAAATACGCTTTTCTGGCGAGTGTATGTGAGTCTATCAACAACACTGGAGAAAGAAGGTTTTATTCAGAAGCCAAGGGCAGTTTCTCACGAGCTGAGGATGAAATCAGCTGCGACTGATGTTTGCTTGCGCTTTGCGCTGTACCGGCCTGAGTGCTGTCAGCTGCGGGGAGCGGTGAGTTATTCCAGAAGGGGAGATACTTACGCGGAGTTAAGGACACCGGCTGTCAGCGTCTGCGTGCCTGGCAGTGCGTAAGCATCCCGGGATGGCCGTGTGGCACATCCTCCCCCTGGAGCCGCTGTGAGTACGTGCTAAAGGACAACAGAAGAACCCCCAAAGCCCTAAAACAATGCAGGTCTTTGTGTTCGGCTTGTGTTGGTGGATTTCCCAGTTTCTCTGAAATGTCTGTTGTTCCAGAGCAGCCTGGCCGTATGCTCTTGCCCAATGCAAACAGCTCGCCCGCCGTGGACGAGTCGCTGCGCGGAGCTGTGGGGTGGAGCGGCAGGCCCCTGTCAGCCTTGGGCCGGGGCTGGGGTCTCCGCGCTGCCTGCTCCAGCCCTGGAGGGACAGCTTCTCCGGCTCCCCGCTCCCGTGGGGCTGGGGCAGCCCCGGAGCCCGCCTTGGGCACCCGGGGACGGGAGCTGCCATCGCCTGCGGGGAGAGGAGGGGACCGGGAGATGCTGGAGGGTGAAGGAGTTGTCTGCTCTTCAGAGGAGCAGCAGGCAGGCGGGCAGCAAGAGGTACATCCATGCTTTTGTGGCCAGACACTTTTTTTAATGGCAAGGTGAGCTTCTGGAGTGATCATGTTGCAGCAAAGCCTTGCTCTGCTGGCCCCAAGCCACGTACCTGCAGTATTGACATAGCGGCTAAATTATTTTGTTTTTCTCTCCTTTCCTTTGGTTTTTTTGCAGTTACAATTGGTATATTCTCTGTTTTTTCCTCATTTGTGTACCGTTGATCTGGTAATTGTGGGAAGGGGTGTGCCTGCCCCTGTGCGGAGAGGCTGTGGGGATGGGGAGGAGGAAGTGCCCTGAACTGGCAAAGCTCGGCTCAGACTTGCCGATCTCAAAACCAGGGCAGTCGCGTGACCCGGGCTTTGGTTTTTCACGTGGAATAGCCGCTGGGTGGTAAGCGCGCTCCGTCCGCCGCAGCGGGAATGACTCACCAAGGCGGCCGGTCAGGATGACTGCCTGCTCCTTTTGAGGCTTAGTTCTCCTGGTGTGATGTCTTGGTGGAGCCGGAGCCGAGCATCCCGTCCAACGGGGGGAGAAAAATGCTGCGGGAACTTTTAGCACGCTCTGGCTCGGGAAACGTTGGACCTGCGTGCTGGAAGGGCTGCTCTTGAGCCCGTGTCGCTGGCTGGGGGCTCGGCGCACGCAGCCGTGCTGGTGGCAGTGCCGTGGCTCGCCGGTGATGCAGCTCCTCCGTCCCGCTCCCCTGGCTGCTGCCCCTGAGAGGGCGAGGGGTGAGCACGCCGGTGCCGCGGCGGCACTGGGACGCGTGCTGGGGGAGCTGGGTCTGCTGGCGGTGTCGAAGCGTGAAATGGGGAGAAGAGCCTGCAACGGCTGGTGTTGCCCGCGGAGCGCTGCGAGGGCTGGAGCCGCCGTCGGGCCGGGGCCGGGTGTGCTCCGCAGGATGGCAGCGGGGTGCTCCGGCTTCCTGCTTGTCAGCGCTGTCATCTGAGTCACTTCCAGGCGTCGCGGGGCTGCCTCCGCCGGGTTTGGCTTCGTTGCTTCCCTTTGCTCGGCTGCGATGCGAGGAACACGGAGGCGCTGAGGAAGGCAGAGGAGGAGGATGGCCGCTGGCCCGTGCGAGCGTTGGGCGCGCCGTGCGCCGTTTGGTACGTACGCCTGCTGCGGGCACGGCCCGGGCAGCGCCTCGGCCTGGCGGGAAGGGAGCCGCTGCTGCCCGATGGAGTACTGCGGTGAGCTGACAGTGTAGATAAGCGTGAGAACAGCGTTTTTTGGTTTTGTTGGGTGGTGTTTGCTTGTTTTGGTTTTTTTTTTGTGCACGTGGTTTAGCCTGGAAAGGCAGCGCTCACCCGTAGAGGGAGCATTCTTGTTAGAAAAGTGACCTAAACCTGTGCTCCGGCCTCTGCTGTGGCTGGCAGGTGGTGCCTTGTTGGCTTGGTTTTGTTTTTTTAAGGAGTAAATGAGAACAAACTTGGGGATGGATTGAGGGAGCAGGAGATGTCATTGCTCTGGTTTTCTAACGGGGACTTCTGGCTGGTGGTCTCGTACCTTCTGTGGGCTGAGGGAGTCAGCGTCTGGCAGGGCTACGGGTTTATGGTTTTTGTGCAGAGCAAATAGGTCAATGTAGACACTTTTAAACCTCCCCTCCCACGTGTGTGTGTATATACACACACATACACAGAGTCTTACTGAAAGATACCTGTAAAACCGTGTTGTGCTGCAGACAAGCCCTGCGACACGCGAGCACACAGTTTCTTTAGCTCTCTGCCGCGGTGAACGGGCCGTCCCGGCCTCCTGGGCTGGGCGCTGGCGTCCGCCGTGCTCCCTGGAAGCAGCTTACCGCAGGTGCACCACAGCACTTTAATGGAACTTAATTAATTTTATCGTTAGCTGGGAAATAATAGCTTTGAACTCCTGGGTTTCCCCTGCTGTCGGTTCTCTGCGCACGCTCCGGTCCGCGCTGGCTCCGCGCTTTCAGAGCGTACTGGAAGCATTGCAGCTGGCAGGGCAGCGTGCGAGGGCTCATCTGCTTCTCAGACACCCAGTTCCCCTCCACCAGTGGTTGGCATTTTCTCTGCTGCTGCATTCTGCACCAGTTTAATGAGCAAACAGGGCTTAGGAGTTAAGTAACATCGTGCTCCACAGAGGGAGGCTCAGCGAAGAGCCCAGCGCATCACTTTGTAGAATGCCAGGACGTTTTTTTGAGCAGTGGTATTGCAAATATGAATACCAGCTCGCTGCTAGGAAACCCCCTGCCCTTTCCATCTCGGTTTGGGTATCGAGGACTTTGATCAGTAGAATCATAATCAATGGTAATACCGATGATTGATAATAGGAAAATAGTTAATCAATATGATTCTGGAATATAAATGTAGGGTGATTCTTGTTAACCATAGAACTATAGGGTTAAATTTTATATGAAATATCCTTATCTTAGAAATATAAAACATCCTTATCTTAGAAGGATGACATATCCTTATCTTAGAAGTTAGCCTGGCGTGTCGGGGGCAGTTTGGGGAGTGGTAGAGCGAGGCACCAGCTATGCGGTTTGGGCTCTGAGCCATCGCTTTCAAGCCAAAAGATCCAAGGGCAAGATGACCTTGTTCTCAGGACCATCTATGGAGATTTCAAGGAGGGGTTCCACCAACAAATTTGAGGAGGGGGCGTCCTGACGACCCCTGAGACCACCAGAAGACTCGCGACTCAAATGACTGAGCATGCGCGAATGGGAGGAGATGTATTATAATGATTTCTCGGAAAATTGCTGTTTATGCACAACATTTCTCGTAAATCCAGTGAATATGTGTATCGAGTGTGTATTTAACTGCGCTGTTGGACCAGACAGCTGCGCACGCTGGGTGGAGCGACCCCCGTGCGCCCAGCGCTGCAATAAAGGAGTGCCTGCTTCTTCACTTCACACTGCTGTTCAGGAGTTTTATTCTGAATTTCTGTAACAGTGGCTTTTTTTTTTTTTTTTTTTTGTAATAGGAAGTGCTTTTTGCAGAGTGTGTAATTCATACTGTTTGCAAGTGCTGGCTGGCTTTTTCCCTTCCTGAAATAAGGCTGAGCTGCGTATTTGGTTCCTCTCTAATTCTCTTGAAAAATACGTGTGTTTGCAAGAGAGAAGCGAGCACGGCTGCTCTCCTCCTTAAGATGAAAAGGTTACCACTTTCAGGTTGCATAGAGCTGTTTTTGAGGCTGAGACCTGAATTTTTTTTTTTTCCAATTTAGTTTATTATTGTGTTTTCAGAGCTTGTGCCTTTGTAGTTTCCCTGCCATCCGAGAGGAGGAGAGACGACGGATCTTGCGTCACGGTCTGGCGCAGGCAGCTCCTTGGGGTGGCTGGGTCTGGCAGCAGGTCAAGGGTGCTTAATTAAGATTATTTATGAAGTTTAATAGCACACTTACAGATTGCATTTTGTAGCTTCATGTGTGGGTGGTTGAGTCATCCTTCACTTGGGTTGTTGGGTAGTTTGCCTCCATCTCAGAGAAGGGCAGGTGGGTGAGCTTGGCGTGTCTGGAGGGCATTGCAGCCGCGTTTCCCCTGCGAGGATCCTTCCTCCGTGATGGGCTTTGGTCAGCGCTCTAGCAGTAAATACAAGGACACCGTGGGAGGTGAAATGGTCAAAAAAAGAAAAAAGGCCATTGCAAACCTGTTGGGAGCACGTGTGGAGATTGTTTAGGAAATCCATCAGCGGATGTCGCTCGCCTTGTCTAACGTGAGGCTGACCTGAGTCATTTCTTTACCTTCAGATGCCGCCCCGGGACCTGCTGTTTGTTTCTGGCATGTGGCAATATGAAACCTGGTGCCAGAGCTTTGCTGGGAATGCTAAACGTCCAGTTTTGTCCTGAGCAGTTGCTTGTTCTAGCCTGAACATTGCTGCATTTCTTCCTCACGTGGGAAGAGCGGTGCGGCCTCCTGCTCTTCGGAACAAAGCGTCAGGGAGGCGTCAGCCCGGTTGGCTTAGAAAGACGGGTCTTCATGCTGGTGCTCTAAAGCGTTTCCCTTTGCTCCCAGG
Organism: Ardeotis arabs; assembly: GCA_011801015.1. NCBI lineage: Eukaryota > Metazoa > Chordata > Aves > Otidiformes > Otididae > Ardeotis > Ardeotis arabs. Next base: position 12,265 of record JAAGAY010139696.1, read on the forward strand.
TTTGGAAGCTCTGGCCATGGACCAGAAAGGCTATCGACGGGGCAGTTTCCAGAGCAGCACTAGCGATGAAGACATGCTGGAAATAGCGGGAGCATCTCTGGACTTCTCCATGGCAGATGACGACCCGCCACTCGACAGGGAGATGGGAGGTAACACCCATGCATCTCTCTGATTTCTGGGTTTCATAACGGCTTTCGGTAGGATTTCACGTTAGTATTCCCTGTCTGGGTCCCACTGGCCTCTGCCGAGGGTGGGAGTCCAGCGTTTCACGGCACCAACGGGAATAGTTAGCAGGATTCTGCACCGCACCGCGTCCCTGAATAGACTTCTGCAGAACAGCTGAACGCCCGCTCGCGTGCCGCCTTTGGCTCCCAGCGTTGCTTTGTCACAGAGGCTGGTGGGAGGCACGCTCTGTGCGAAGCAGAAAGTCTCCGTAAAATACACGGCAGCCGCAGGAAGCGTGAGTGACTGTTGTGGTGGGGAGGCACCGTTGGTCTCCAGCCTGATCCCGGGCTGTGCGCGGCCAGGAGCCTGTCAGAGGGGAAGCCTGCTCTCTTAGCCGTCTGCGTGGTCACTTTGTGCTTAAATGTAGCCTGCCTTCTCCTGCTGCTTGGCTCTTAGGGCTCCTGGCTAGTCCTGTCTGGAGTTTTCCGAAAGAGCTGCTGTAGGAAGAGCTGGCCGTGCTGCGAGGCAGGCGGTGTGAGCGCGAGGGGCAGGGCTGACAGCGCAGAGCGGTTCCTGGGGGTCTGCGGTACGAGCAGAGACTCCCCTTCCCTTCTTTACCTGTGGTTTTAAAGGCCGCCCGTTGTGGCGAGAAGCTCACGAGGTAACGGCACAGAGGGGTTTGGTGCCGAGCTTGCACGCAGCTGAGGCGCTGGGCTGCCGCTGCTCTGCCCAGAGAGGGTCTGTGCTGCCTCCGCTGTCTGAGCCTGAGGTGGTGAAACGAACGGGGACGAGATGAGTCTGCGTGGTTTTGCTGAGCTTTGGCACTAGATGGGCAAGATCTGCTTTTTTTGTCTTCTGTGAATTATCATAAGTTAGTTTAAAAGCAAAAATACTTCATCTTGGACAGCAGACTGCAAGTCTCCGTGACTTCCCATAAATCTGCTCGTCCTTCTCTTCCCCCAACCCTCTTTACTGTAGGGCAAAAATTAAAAAGAAATCCTTCTGTTTTGCTTCTCAGCTATGTGGTCTGCCTCTAGGTAGTGCAAATGGAGACAGACTTCCTCAAACACCGCCTGTCACTTGCAGAAGCCATCAGCTCTTCTGCTGCCGGAGGTCCCGTAAGGAGCATGCGATTGTTTTCTGCTTGGCTTGGCCCCTCGCACTGCTTTCGGGCTCAGGCGGAGGACGGATCACTGTTTCTGTAGCGGTTGCGTTAACTCTGAGTGATAAGCGCTGGTTGGTGGTTAAAAACCCCTCTGTCCCTGCACCAAGGGGATGCACGCAAGATTGACATCCCGAGCCTGTTGTCTCCTGGGCTCCGTCTGACGCAGCGGAGGGCGGCTGGTGCGCAGGGGCTGGCTGCGGCGCGGGTACCGGGCAGCGTGCTCGCTCCAGCCTGGCCGGGAGGCGGAAGGGACCTTTAGACCTGGGCACCTCTGTGAGCCCGCGTCAAAACTCCGCACACAGAGCTTGAAATAGCGGCTCGTCACCAAAGTTACCCCTGGAGATCTGTTGGTCACTCCTACGTGCAGAATTAGGTGCACAGAAGTCATCACGTTATGCGTGCTGGAAATGGAATTGTAAATTCATACTGGTGGGAACAGCTTTTTCTATAGCCGTCAGGCTGTCAGCTCTCTGAAGTGAAACGTGTGCTCGTGTTTAATATTTAGAGAAGGAGCCGAATTTTTTAACTTCTTGTAAGGAAATTATTATCCTGTGGAGCTTAGGAGCAGTGGTGCGTGCCTCGAGCTGAGTTTGGTTTTGCTGCTGGCCTGAAACAGCACTCGATTGTTTCCCTCTGTGCTTAAATCGGCTTTTCCCGTCTCCGCTCGGGGCGTTTGAGGGCCTGTGGCTACTTCTGGGAAAAAAGCGGGGTTCCGCCCTGCGGGCGCGTGCGGCTTGGAGCGATGGTGGTGAGGGCGCTTCGGGGGCCTGCCCTGCGCCCGGCGGCAGAGAGGAGCGGTTCCCTAAGACGGGCTCTGTGTCGGAAGGATGCTCAAGGGTGACACGAAGTAAAGGAGGAAATTTGAGGAAAATTTGGGGAAAGAGCTGCTTGCCCAAATAGTGGTTTCAGTTCACTTTGTGAATTTCCCCTCCCGACCTCAGGAGATGTCTGCTGGCGGGTGTCTGGGTGCCAGGCACGCGGCCTGAAGATGCGGTGGCCCAGGCTGGACTGGAGCTGGGGCGGTGGTGGCTGCGGTTCTGCCGTGGTGGAGTCGGCTGCAGACCTCGGGCTGGGACCTGCAGCGGTTGCTGGCTGGCGCGTTGGCGGGTGGGGTGAGCCGGTGCCAGCTTTGGGAGCCAGAGCCCAGCCCTCTGGTGCCACCCTGCCCAAGGCTGTCAGGCTCCTGCGAGAGCGGTGGCATCTCCAGCTGACAAAGCGGCCACCGCCGCAGCTTACAGGCCCTGTCGAGCGAGCGGAGGGGGAAGCGTCACCTGCTGCGTGGTAGGTTTGTGCACCCGGAGTGCATCTGCGGCCGGTGCTCGTCTGTGCTTTCCTCAGAAGCCCTTGGCTAGCGAGTGGCAGGAGTTTTGGACTGTGCCAGGTCCCCGACGGGAACCGCCAGCCTGCCTGCTGTCTGGGACCCAGGATCTTGTGTTGAAAATACCTTCACGTGGGATCTAGACGGACTCTGAGACTTTTTTCCTAACTGGTATTTGCAAGAGCGCACCTGCTTCCCGAAGGCTGGAGCTCTGTACGAGCTTGAGCCAAAGCGTGGGTATTCTGAGCGCTTCGGGCTTGTTTTGGTGGGAATGGTTTGAAACGGCCGGCAGTGGCGCGTCGTGCCTGCTGCTGTGCTGTTTGCTGCGCTGAACACGCGCTGAGCAGCACATTCCCTCACTCTTATCTCCTCTGGCTTGGACTTCAGCATTTCATCACTACAGGGTAACAGATAAGACTTTCCTTGATTTTTTTATTTTTTTTTTATTTTTTTTTTATTTTTTCTCCCCCTCCATGCTGTTAAGTTGTGCTTGGGAATCAAACTTGGCTTTTTAATAAAATCCCCTGACACTGTTCTAGTTTTCCGTGTACCTTGGCGCTGAGGTGATACTTGCACCAGGCAAGTGACCCATAGCAACGCTCTCAGAATTGTTGTTGAAGCACAGATTTTGATCTCGGCCGAAGGGCTGGTGGGGGGCACTTTTTAAGGATACAGTCATGCTTCCCAGAAGTTGTTTCATCTTACTGGCATTGCCTGCTTTCTGTGCCAGTGAAGGCGACCAGAACCACACGTGGCGTTCAAAGGGCGTTTGTACCGCAGTAAACCTCTCCTGCTTCTCAGTCTTAGCGATTTTTTTTTTTATTTTATTTTTTTTTTTTTTACAGCTATTGCCTTGTTGACTGTTCTGAAGCATTGAGTAATGACTTGCAGAGCGTTACCCGCAGACACTTGGGTTTTTGAGCCAGACATGCTGGCTTAGAGCGTGACACTGCTCACAGCTCTCTCCCCTGCCCTCCTCTCCGGGGTTTCTTCTGCTCTCCCGGTGTCCCGCGGCAGCCCTCCAGAGCCAGCCGGGAGACGCTGGTCACCCAGCACGGGTTACAGGACGCGCAGGCACCGCTTTCCCACGCCACTTACAGATCTGCTGGGTAGTCCAGTGCAAGCAGAAGTGAAAGGGATTCCACTGTTGCCATCCTTTTGTTTTGAAAAGAGAGGAATTTGGGCCGTTAGCATCCTGTGTCTGCAGCCAGTTGCTTTTCTGTGAGAAAACCTTCCCTGTTACTGCCCAAGCGCTAAATTTGCGTAAGCCTTCTAGAGGAAATTCTGTCCCAGGCTTCATGGATACCCAGGTACACGGTCAGTTAGGTTGTATCCGCAGCCCTGTGGATTTTTTTTTTTTTTTTTTAAGAAAGATAAGATTCAAGAGGCTTGATTCCTTTAGCAAAAACAGTTGGCACAGCTGCCTTACCACGTAACGTGCCCTAGACGAGGGGCTGCGTCTGCCAAGCGGTTTGTTATGCGGGCAGGCTGTACTGGTTTCTAACTCCTTGGTATCCCTTTCCAAAACCATTGTAATGGTTTCCTCTGGATAGACTGAAGTAGTCTGGTTGGGTGTGTAAGCGATGCTGGCTGATTTTGTACTTTTCTTCAGCAGCCCTTCCTCCGCTTACGGCAGCAGCGAGGCAGACGCTGGGCTGGGGAGGAAGAACGTGTAACGGCCGGGCATCGCGGTTGTCTCTGGGTGTAGGGAGCACAGGCAGGACTGTGGTCCCCACGTCTTTTGGAGGAAGACTTAAAAATGTTTCAATGGCTGGCAGGTCTCCTTCCTGCTGTGGGATTTTAAGAATATTGTTTCTTTTTGAGCTCTGAGGGCAAGAGCTGAGAATTGCACTAGCGACATATAACACCAAACGTGCAGCAGGTTGGTTTCACCGGATTTTTGTTTCTATCCCCTAGCCCTGTCCCTGGCACGCTCCGTGCGGCGGGAGGTGGAGGCGGCGGCGTAGCTAGCTGCAGTGTCGGGGGTGGCCGGCTGGCTGCCGCTCTCGGAGGGATTGAACATCTTCCCTGGTTTGCCAGCCAGGGCTGGCACTCAGCGGCTGCAGCGGGCAGGTGGGACCCATCCGCGAGCAGAGCTGAAGGGCCAGCCTCCGAGCAATCCCTGGGCCGGGAGATCTCTCCCCAGGCCTTTTTCTTCAGCCGCCTTCCTCCTTCACCTCCAGACAGAAGCCCGGGGCTGTCGGAGCAGCCTCCGACCAGCGTATCGGGTCTGACCAAGTCAGCGTGTGCCGGGGTGTAGCGTTTCAGGCTTGCCAGACAATGTTGAAATGACAAGCTATCGCTGGCAAATGGCAGCCGGGAGAACTTAATCAGCAGCCCCTTTGAGCTCTTGTGTACATCCAACGGCGAGATAAAGCGCTGGTGGGGCGGGGGGGCTGGGAGGGCACTGAAGTACTGCCTGTGCGGAGAGGGAAAGGGAATTCGGTGCCTGCCTCCTGCAAAGACAGTGAGCAAAGATCATTGCTGCTGGCTATTTAGCCAGCAAAACATAGGTAGGTGGGAGAGGAAAGGGTTTTTCCAGTACGCCCGTGGCTGACACACCAACGTCGGGGAAACTCCATCGACAAGTGTGTGTTTTCCTGTGCTGGAGCTTGACGAGGTCCAGGATAGCCTGCGGGCGCGGAGCAGGGTCTGTCCCAGCTGACGCTGGGAGCATCACTGGGCTGAGGTGGTTTTAACTGGGTGCTGGTGTCTGGGGCGTCCCCCCAAACAGAGCGTGGGTGAGGGGGGCGAGCGCCCGCTTTGCCAGACCTTTGGGGCTGGAACGCGGCGCTGAAGGGGATCTGGCGGTGTGAGGGCGCAGCTTTAACCTGCCTGCAGCGCCTGGGAGAGCCAGCAGCCTTAGCGCCGGGCTCTTCCCCCTCTCACAGCCCGTGCGCAGTCGGCTCGGCTGCCTGCAGCACCCCGGCTCTGTGCAGCACCCTGGCTCTGTGCGGCACCCCGGCTCCTGGGGAATGCGTTCTGCGGGACAAAGCGTCCCGAGCGCAGTCCGCTCGCGGCTCCGAGCTGCAGCCCCCGTTCCGGGCGTGTCGGCAGTCGCCATCCCCTGTCCTTGCCTGCCTGACCCGCGAGCGTCAACCTCTCCCCGCGCCGCTCAAATCCTGCCCCTTCCAGCGAGGTGCAAAGGCCGGCTCATGTGACCGGGACGCTGACGACAGCCGGGTGTGCAGGGAGGGCCCAGCGCTGCGGCGGGCTCCTCTTCGCCTGAGTCCGGAGGAAGAGGATGCAGCAAGTGCCGCCGTGAGGCCGAAGAGCGCTCGCCATCCCTTGACCCGCGCGGCCATGGGATGGACGGGCTCCCGAGGGTGCTCCTGCAGGACAGGCAGTGGCTGAGCGAGGGTGAGGAGACCCCTTCCATGCAGGAGAGGGGACACGAGCGGCGGGGGAGCGTCTCTGTCCGCAGGCGTGCGCTGGGGAGGCTGCGTCGGAAGCTGGGATGAGGGGGTGGTGGGGCTGGGCGAGCAGCCAGGGTGGTCTGCTGGATTTCTGCTGTGTAATGGTTGGCTGTTTTTCGCTGGTCTCCCTTTTGTCCCCAAAACCCTTTTATTTTTTTTCCCCAGATTTGCTAGAGCAAGGGCGGCGGCGCGGAGGCAGACCCCTCCCGGGTGCCATCGCTGTCCCCGTGCTGTGCTGGCAGGACGATTGATAACGATTGATAAACCCCTGCGGGTTTGCCGTAGGGCGAGTGACAGATGCCTGTGACTTTAACAGGCACTGGCTTTTTTTTTTTTTTTCTTATCCCACGCCAGGCAGACTCTCTCTGAAGTAGAGCATTAACCCATTTTGAGGAGAGGAGGTGATGAAAACGCTAACAAATCTGTGTTTAAGGAATGAGCTGTACTTCTCTGGCAGGGTTGCGTTTAGCTTGTCTCTGGGCGTTCAATACCGATGTAGAGATCCCTGCGTTAGGGACTGCAGCGACCTGTGCGAGCATCTTCACTGCCTTTTGACAAGGCATTGCTGAGCTCAATTTCTTGTTTATTCCCATCTAGTTATCCTAGGATCCTTGATTTGCCACAAGCTGAGGGAGGAAATACGATCTTGATAAATATTTATGGCTGTCAGCCATTTTATACTTCAGTATTGCTCCTGGAAAAAATATCAGGACATTTTCTCGTTATCTTCTGTCACATGGACAAGTTGTCCGCGTACACGGCTGGGAAATTGCTGCGTGTGGCCGGGGGGTTTGGGGTTCCGATTTGGTAACGCAAGCCCTGCTGTGCGAGGGCCGGCAGGCTGGGCTGAGCGGGGTCGGTGGCCCGTTCTGCAGCCGGCTGGCCCCCAGCGTGCGAGCCCCGTCGGACCGTCCGTCCCTTCCGCCCTCGGCCCCGTCGCCCGGTCCCTGCGCGGCCGCTGGTTGGGATGCAGGTGGGATCAGGCGGGCTGGCGCCCGGGGCACGTTCAGTGCTGCGTGACGGAGTGTCGCTGAGGATGCGAGGAGTCGTTCCTCAGGGTGTCAGCAAATGTGCCAAATCTGCCCCATTTTCTTTACCCTGCAGGCTGGGCAGGTGGCGCTCAGCCTGTGCGCTCACCGCTGGGGAAGAGCTCTGGAGAGCTCCAGTTCACCTCTTCTTGTCCTGAATGGAGCAAGGAGCCTTTTCGGGTGGGTTGTTTTGTGGTAGCTGTCAGTTATGCTACATGACTCATCTTCTCTTCCTGCGGCTTCTCCTCTGTTAGGAGGCTGCTGTGCCAGTCTGGGAATGCGCTTGGGAAGGCGTCGTAGGTCGTCTTTTCCCTCTCTCTTGCTTTTAGATGATGGAGTTAGGGAGCAGTTGTTTGAATTCCTTATTTCTCCCCATCTGAAGACATCTTTGCCCTGGTGGTATCTACCACATAAATATGCTTAATGAAATATTAAACGTTGTCCTTCTGTATGGGAGTCTTAGCGCTCTCTTCTCCACCACCTTTCAATTTTGACCAGATTTTGGGTTTTGTGTCCTTTTCCGCCTACTGAGATCGCTCAACGTGTGTGTTGGCTGGCTGGCAGCACCTCGCTCTTCTTTTCCCACCAGGATTTTACGTTGACAGGACTTTTTTTTTTGGAAGGTCCTCAGATGCTGACCTGTGGATCTCCCTGTTGCGCTGCTCTGCTCTTTGCCCCCTCCAAATGCAGAGCACAACGACTGGGTCCCACTGGTGCGCCTTTGGGAGCGAGAGCGGCACGGATGGCTCCATAAGGGAGTTCCAAAACCAGTGTTTGGTGTGTAACGTGGCACCACTTACATTTTCTGAGGTCGCTTTTGTGTAGTGGATAATGGACTGCAGGGCACCTTTCACCTGCGCTGAAATTTAAGTGTTTCTTGGACTAACGCGTGGAATTTCTGCCCTTTCAGCATTCGGGGGCTTAGAAAAATAGATGGAGTCATTGCTGAAGGCTTCTGGTGGAGTTGACTTGTAGCAGGGGCCTCGGTGCTTGCACAAGCAGAGGAATGAAGCTTGGGCTGAACTGCACAGAAAAACTTGTTCCGTGTCAATTAATCTGTCAAGAAAATGGCTTGATTTCCTTGGATAAGGTTTAAAAGACCTTTGTTTTGTTTTTCCTTCTGTGTTTCAACACCTTCTTCAAACGGCTTGCAAGGGGCTTTAGGAAACCGCACAAGGATTTTTTTCGTAAAAAGGGGAAAAACTAAGAAATGCTCGATTATTTTTATTTTTATTTTCTTTTCTCCTCCCAGGATTTTCCTCATATAATGGAGGAGGGATGAACGGCACAAGCACAATGATGGATTTCCTGGAGGAACCTCTTCCTGGTGTGGGGACCTACGAAGATTTTAACACTATAGACTGGGTGCGAGAGAAGTCCAGGGACCGGGACAGGCACAGAGAGGTAAAATGTCGTACTGCGCCTTGCTGGCGCGAAGGCAGAATAATTAACTTGCTAGAGCTAATCTTAGTTCTGATTGCGGGGCCGGGGAGGCGCTTACTGGAGACACGCCTAGGACGGAGGGGTTGCCCCAGGGTGGGCGCTGAGAACCGCTCTGCAGGATCTTCGGTTTGAGGAAAAGGAACACTAAACTGAACGTGTTGCAGTTCAGCAGTTCCTAGTTCTCTGAAGGCTTTTATTTCCTTAAAAAGCCGTGGTGGATTTCTGATGCACATCTTAAATGCCTTAGCGGCAGGTTGTGCCGTGTTAAACTTGCTCGACGCTGAGCACAGCAAGCCCTGCGCTCCTGCTCGGGGAAGGTTGTCTGGAAGAGTTACGTGGCTGTTACGTGGTTTGTAGCGGAGGAGTCTGAGCACCCACGGTTCTGCTCGTGCAACTGCGCTTGTGAATGATGCTCTTTCTGTTGGAGTTGTTTCGTGCTGCATGTTTGAGAAAACTCAGTGCAGCTCTTTCAGAATCCATTCCCAGGACTTCACTGCTCCCTGCAGTTGACGGAATCTGCTTAGCAGGCAAGGGGAGCTTTAAATAAAGCACTGGTGTCCCCAGCATGCTGCTGATTCACGAGAAACCTTTGCTGGCAGGACTCTTGTAGGGTGGTGACTGAACTGAACTTGTCTGTTTGTTTGCCAAAACATTATTATTTTTTTTTTCCCTGAGCCTCACAAAACAACTTGTATCTCAGTAACAGTGCCAAAGGGGGCCACATTAAGGGGCTCCATGCCTCTGCTACCTCCTGCCCAAAAAGCTGTTCCCATCCAAGGGTACAAACCCAAAAGGCTTCTCACACGTACGCCCCCTCGCACAGATGCATGTACGGTGCCCGTCCGCGTGGAACAGGACGATCTGCTCCCTGTCTTCAGAGATGCTGGTATAAAAAGACCACTTCTGTCTTTATTGAAAGGAGTTGAAATCGGGTCACGGCAGGAGTTACTGCTGGCCAAAGAGATGTAGGGGCTGGTCCAATGAAAAGAAATACAAAGAAAATAATTTGGCACCCACCCCACCCCAATCAGTAGCAGTTCTTATGGTCAGTGTGGCATTTGAAAGACAAAAATCCAGAGAAAAAAACCAAACGATGCTCGCTCAGGCAGAAAGGGTTCTTGCTCTGTTCTCATTCAGTGAGTAGGGGTTGTTTGCATGAATGTGCTTTTTTGTCTGGGAACAGCAGTGCTGTGCTGCAGTGTGCTTGGGGGAGGCAGCCGGGGTACCGGGGCACACAATAGCGGTGCTGTCGCCCTTCCGTCCGCCTGTCAAGAGCAGCGAGACCCACGGGCTTCAGCCGTCCCTGCCAGACGCCGGCAGAGCTGCGCCGCAGCCTCCGAGGAGCTCCACCCTTCTGGGACGTCCTGGCTCTGCGTCCCACTTTCCAGTGCCACCAGCACCGCCTGCTTCCCAGCCTGGCCGTTCCACCGGGGGTTAAACCCGCGAGCCACCTCGTCTCTGGCTGGCCGGCGCCTGGCAGGGTCTCCTCCGCTCCCAGCAGCGTCTAGTTTGTGTTGGAGGTGTGGGGGCAGTAGCTGGAGACCACGGAGTGCTGGTGACAGCTTCTCCGCTCTCGCGGCTGCTGGGTGTCAGGGCCCACGAGGCGGCACTGGCAAAGCACTCGAACAGTTTCTTCAGCGTTCAGGTTTGCTTGTGGCGTCAGCGTGTCCGTAACTTGCCGTTACTGACACGTGACGGCTGTAGAAGGTGGAGGGATGGATTTTGTCCTGTTCTTATGCAGAAGACCCCTAGGAGGAAAGCATTACTTGAACACTTTCTTTTTTTCTGGGAAAAATGGATCCATTCTTGCACATCTCCTCACCAGAGCTGCGTTGCTGGACCAGCTGTAAGAGCAGACACTGCCTGATGCTTTTTCTCTCTCCTCTCAAAGCAGGACCTGTCATGCTAGCTGCTGTTTGGAGTGTCAGGGGCTATCTTCCACTAACAACAGCACCGTGTTGTTTTTAGAGCATTTACACCAAAGCAGATTAGTGAATTAACAGATTGTTGTTTCTTTTTGAAAAAACTTCTCTAGATCACCAGCAGAAGTAAGGAGTCCACGTGGGCGCTGATACACAGCGTGAGCGATGCCTTTTCCGGCTGGCTGCTGATGCTTCTCATCGGGTTGCTGGCAGGTAAGAGCAAACCTCAGTTTAAAACAGAGTCCTGGTTCTGCCCTGCAGCGTCGGTATCGATTCCTCCGCAAACCCTGGCTGGAGCAGGAGGCTTTCTCCTGGAGCAGCGGCTGCGCGAGGGGCTGCACCGATATTGATGGCTCTGCCGCTGCTTTGCAGTTTACGGGGAATTATTTTTAAAAACTTTGAGGCCATGCTTGTGTGAACAGCCAGATACAAAACTGAGACAAGGCTGTCCTGGACTCTGCTCTGGGTCTGCTGCTGGTTCGGAGCTCTGAAATGAAAAGAAGTAAACTCATCAGAGCAGAGCTGATCAAAATGCTGGGTCAGAGGAGGGTGTCACGCCGTACATCCCCGCTGAACGCTCTTTGCTGACATTGGAGAGATTAACGCTAAGGATGCTAGCGAGAATTTTTTTTTTTTCCTACTATACTTGGATATAAAAAGTGAGCGGTGTTTCTCGGGAAGTCAGGCTTCTTTCAGAGGCTGAGACCTTTTCAGTTCCTTCAGAAGCAAACTTTGGACCCAGGGCAGCCGGAGTAAATCAGCTGGATACAGATCTTCCCGATAGAGAGCAGCTAAGCGTTCAGCACGGGGAATGAAATGAAATCTCCTGTTAATATTTACATAGGAAAGCTGCTAGCCAGTTTTTCATTAACTGGAAGATTTGTTAAATGTGTCTTGCTGCCTCTGCAGCTTGTGCTAGCGCTTGCTCACACGGGCCAGAGGTCTCTGCCCCTGCCCTCTCTGTGGATGTAGAGTTTTAGCTGAGAACAGAGCTGGCTGCAGCATTTATCTTTGGGCGTTGCAGGAGTTACTCTTCACATAAAAATAAGAAATTGCTTGAAGATTGCTCTTTTAAAAGCTGAATTACTTTCTGTACCGGCTCTCTGCTTGCTTTGTTCCACTTGGCAGACTTGTAACTTTCTGCTTTTTTTTTTTTTTTTTTTTTTTTTTTTTTTTTTTTTTTTTTTTTTTTTAAATTGGGATTGGCAATTTTTTTCTCCAAATTCAAAGTTGTTCCTGTCACAGTCTTAATGTTGTTAGTGTAATTCCTGGATGCCAGCTCTTGTGCTGGAAACCAGTGGCACATTTTGTCTGCGTCCTCCAGAGGTGCGGTGCATTCCTCTCTGCTCTCAGACCACTTGCTGCGCTGGATTTAAGAAGCGCTCTGTCAGTGTAATTGAGGAGAATTAATTTCTAGCGATGTAGGCTGGATTTCAGTGCAGTTCGTGGTGGTCAGCCTTTGCAATATTATTAGGCATGCTTTGTTTCCTGACCTACTCTTTTCAATTTATATATGTAAGCTGTTTAGCTCTCCTTAGAATAAAAATTAATTGTAGTCAAAAATATCAGCACTGCTCTATTTGTTGGTAGGTGAGTAAAGAATTAGTAGGGCAGACTGTAACCTTCAGATATTTGAATCTGCAGAAGACAATTATTACATTTTTATCTTTTTTTTTTCCTGTAATCTAGGTTCCTTAGCGGGTCTGATAGACATCTCCGCCCACTGGATGACAGATTTGAAAGAAGGCGTGTGTTTAGCAGGCTTCTGGTTTAACCACGAGCACTGCTGCTGGAAATCCCACACAACCTTCACGGACAGGGACAAGTGTCCGGAGTGGAAGAGCTGGTCCCAGCTGATCCTTGGCCACGGAGAGGTGATGTGTGCCTACAGCTGGTTTTGCTGCCCCGTGTCCGTTTCCCCGGCCTCTGGTGTCACTTGCCAGTGATCTGGGAGCGCAGGCTCTAGGTGGTTCGGTGGTTTACTTCCAAGGGAGTAAACAAACTCAGCCAGGTTACTTGTGTTGTCCTTGGCGGGGCTGGGAGGAAGCAGAACGCTGACGTGTTTACAGGGGCGGTGTTCCAGCCGTGTGTCTGAGACTTGCTGCTCGGGGGATGTTTTGCCCGTGAATGCTTTAGAGGAATGCCGGGGGAGCTCAAGCCCTGCGTTTCCGGCAGCTCTGTCCAGGGGAGCAGCCCGCTTGCCCGGGACAGCGCTGATCCCCCGCCCAGGCCACTCGTGTACCTCGTTTGTTGTTTTGTATGACAGGCTTTGGAGGTGCAATTGGTTCCTGTCCCCGTAACCCAGCAAACACAGCCTGTCCTTGAAACCTCAGGCTTACTGCAGTTCACTTTTGGCTCATAACCGTGTGTGAGATTACCTGCTGTGTGTGTGCTCGCTTCAGCGTGCAGGTTTGGTGTGATCTCGGCTGAAATGATCTGATTTGGGTAACTTTCTCTGCATTGCAGGGGGCTTTCGCATATATCCTCAACTACTTCATGTACGTTATCTGGGCCTTGTTGTTCTCCCTGCTCGCTGTGTTACTTGTGAAGGGGTTTGCTCCTTACGCCTGTGGCTCAGGAATCCCAGAGGTGAGTGAGAAAGAAAGCGGGCTGGGTTTTTTTTAAGGTGGGGTGGGGATCCACCACCCAAAGATGACGCATGCCTGCTATGGAATAATGATTTCTTGCATGTTAGATGGTAGCTTAATATATGCTTTTTTCCACACTGTTACCAAAACACATCTAGTGCTTAAGCCTCTGTGTGATCCCTTTAAAAACTAAAATATTTTGGTGTTTACTGCAGGAGGTACAAAGTGAAGCGCACCATTTGTGTAAAGCTATGAAAGCTAGCCTTGGCTTTTCCTTCAGCAGGGAGAGCGGCCCTAAAGGAGGGACTCGGAAGGCTGTTTCTGCCTTTGCACGGAGGGATGTTTTTCTGGCAGCTGGGGAGGGACACCGAAAGCTGTGGGGGAAAGTTGAGGGCAGGATTGGGAGCGCCCAGTAAAACAGGAGCTCTGAGCAGGGCTTGAATGAAAGCCTGTAGAGCTTTGTGTGCTTGACTTCCAGATCAAAACTATCTTAAGTGGTTTCATCATTAGAGGCTACCTGGGCAAGTGGACGCTGATCATCAAAACCATCACCTTAGTGCTGGCCGTGTCCTCTGGGCTGAGCCTGGGCAAAGAGGGGCCCCTGGTGCACGTCGCCTGCTGCTGCGGAAACATCTTGTGTCACCTCTTCACCAAATACAGGAAGAACGAAGCGAAGCGCAGAGAGGTACGGAGAGACATCGGTGGTGTGAAACGGCTGAGGTAGCGTGGGGAGACGGACGGGTCTGGTGCTCCGTCCTGAATGCGGATTGTTCTGATCTGTCACGTTCTCGGTGTGCCTCACCGCAACGCCTAGTTGGGGCAAAAGCCGTCTCGGTTAGGAAGGGACACCGCAGCGTCACCCAGCGCAGGTCATCATCTCGTTTGTGGTGGGAGCGTTCGCTGGCGCTAACCTGCTGCGGCCCCGTTCTGCAACGCTCGTGTGTTTGCCATGGAACTCCATAAACGGTGCTGGGAGTGTCTGAGGGACCTGGCCCTAGCTGTAGGAGTAGGCTGGAGGGCTTTGCTTGCAGGGACACAACGATGGAGATGGGGTAAGAGCCCAGCTACCACCTAGGGTGAGGTTCCTGAGTGTTCTCTCGCCGTGCTGCGAGGCTTTTGTCTGGACGAGTCACTGGAGAGCAGCTGGTGTGGGATGCGTAGTGTCGCACTGGCTCACTCCATCTTTTCCCTGCTGTCTTTAAAACAGTCAGGCCTGGGCTTACTGTGCCTTCACTGGAGATAAAAATTGTACAAATTTCAGTAAAGACAACGAAAAAGAGGGGGAAGGTTTGGAGTGGGAGGGAGCTGAAAACGTCTGACTGTCTCTGCTTTCTCTCTCAGGTTTTGTCAGCAGCCGCAGCTGCTGGTGTGTCTGTAGCTTTTGGTGCCCCGATCGGAGGAGTGCTCTTTAGCCTGGAAGAGGTAACATCAGCATTTTCTATTCGCTCTTGGCGAGCTGTTTTATTGCAAGAGCTGACCCTGCTGGTTTAAAAATACAGCCCTCTCCTAACTGCTTGGGTGTGGAAAGGAGACCCTCTTGAATACTGAGTGGTGGTGTATGTACAAGGCCAAGCAACCTGAAAACTCATTGGGGTTTCAGGTAATTCTTCCCAATTCTGGAGCATTTACTGTGGATGATGTCTCTCTGTAGCTTTGCAGTAAACCCGTTGGTTCCCCCCGGTCTGTCCGTGCTCAGCACCGCTGACCGCTCACAGCCACCGCCTCTGGCATGTTTTCCGTACGCGCACTCGCTGCTGACAGCTCTGTCCCAGGGTACCCGAGAACAAACTGGTCTGGCTTACCAAACCCCTTCTCTTCCCACGGAACTTGTCATCCTCATTCTTGAGATCCAGCCGTGGAATGAACCACCACTGCTCGCTTCGGGGCTCCGCTCAGAGGGGGCGTGGGCTGGTTTCGCTCAGCTGCGCGGTAGTTGTGGCGGCAGCTGCGGCGAGCACTGTTGTTTGGCACTTCTGGACCTTGCAGAGCGTGCAAGGCAAATATTTCTCAGGATTCAGCTCGTAGCTGGTTTGTAACAGCTTTTATTATCCCAGGAAGTCACCTGCGCTTCAGGCATCACAGAGGGCACGTGCTGCGCTGGACGCGAGCAGGCCAGGACGCGTCCTGGTCGTTGCAATCCGCGTTGAACGGGGGCTCAGAATGAAGCCTGGGCTGCTTGGCTGGGGAGAGGGCGTGTGCCCAGTGCACACATCGATCTCGGGCCTCGCTTTTATTTTACTGTTACTGGGCAGTGATCGGGGTAGTGACAGGTGCTAAAGTGACTGAATCTGCTGGGTGTTTCCGTTTCAGGTCAGTTACTACTTTCCGCTCAAGACACTGTGGCGCTCCTTCTTCGCTGCTCTGGTCGCCGCCTTCACCCTGCGCTCCATCAACCCTTTTGGGAACAGCCGCCTGGTTCTCTTCTACGTGGAGTTTCACATGCCGTGGCATCTTCTGGAGCTTGTGCCGTTCATCCTTTTGGGAATATTTGGTGGGCTTTGGGGAGCGTTCTTCATTCGCAGCAACATTGCCTGGTGCAGGCGGCGCAAGACGACCAAGCTTGGTAAATACCCGGTGCTGGAGGTGTTTGTGGTGACCGCCATCACGGCCCTTCTGGCCTTCCCCAACGAGTACACCAGGATGAGCACCAGCGAGCTGATTTCTGAGCTCTTCAACGACTGTGGGATTTTGGACTCTTCCAAACTCTGCGAGTACGTGAACGATTTCAACAGCACCAAAGGGGACGACCTGCCAGACCGGGCCGCTGGGCCGGGAGTTTACACAGCCATGTGGCAGCTGGCCTTGGCCCTTGTGATGAAAGTCTTCATCACGATCTTCACCTTTGGCATGAAGGTGAGAGCTGCCTGTAGAGGAACTCTGCAGGAACCCCAGGTCTTAAAGTTCTGTTTGCTCAATAAACAGACCCGTTTTCCCCCCCAAGCCCTGTTAAGAAGGGGGCAAAGTGATAGACGCAGTTATTTGTCCTGTTGCTCGTAACTGAGGGCAGTAGAAACTTTTTAGCCTGAGCGTGGGTGCCAGATGCAGCCACTGAAGCTGGTGTCTCGGGGCTTCATGTCCCGTTTTCCACACGCAGGATGCTTCTGCGTTGTCCTGCCTTAAGCCTTTTTGATAGATATGCAATAGCTAATTGCAAAACTTAATTTGTAAACACTTATCATGGCTGTTCCGTGGTCAGACGGTTCAGAGCTTGCTCGGCAGCAGCCTCCTGAGCTGCGGATGCAGTGCCTAGGCCTGAGCTTTCCTGCAGGGGCGTTCAGCAGGTGGAGCTGAGCATCTTCCCCGCACCCCAGTCCTCCAGTGGCCTGTCCAGAGAGGTGACCCCACCACAGGGGTTTGGACATGGTGGTTGCTGGGAGGTGGTCCCTGGCATTCCAGGGCAATCATCACGTCTGTGAGAAAGGTGTATGACAGATGTGTGGAACAGCAGGGGGGAGATTCTCTGCCTTCAAGGAACAGGAGCTTTCGAGTCCCGGAGCAGCTGAAGTGCAGAGGTGAAACTCGCTGGCGGTGGCTCTGTGGGTGTCACTGCTGCGTGTCTGATTCCAGGAACCCTCAGCTTCACGGCCAAGTCTGAGTTTCCGCCAGGGAAGGAGGATGATTCCACTCCCAGTAAAGCCAGCAGAGTGGGAAAATCCCACCCCGGTGATGAACACGTACTGGTGTGGCTGGGAAGGCACGGGGGAGCATAGCAGCGTGCGAGTGGAGCTCTGTTACATTCTCTTGGGAAATAAGCTTTGGAAAAAGGCTCGTTCTGTTCCACGCTGCCCTCCTGTGCGGCTGTTTCTCCTGCTCAGAAAGGAGTACATCCAGACTCTGTTGGGGAGACTCGGAGCGTGAGGGTGCGGGAAGGGCAGAGGCGATAGAGCGAGGCGTCCCTGCCAGTTTTAACTCCCGGCCCCGTTTGACCCCCGTCGCTAGCCTTTGAGCTGTCTGAGAGCCGGCGCCTTACCGCTGCGTGCTTTCGCAGGTGCCCTCGGGTCTGTTCATCCCCAGCATGGCGGTGGGCGCCATCGCGGGCAGGTTGCTCGGCGTAGCCGTGGAGCAGCTGGCCTTTTACCACCACGACTGGGCCATCTTCAGCGGCTGGTGCAGCCAGGGAGCCGACTGCATCACCCCCGGCCTCTACGCCATGGTTGGGGCTGCGGCGTGTCTGGGTAAGCGAGGGGGCTTGTGGGGTCCGGGCCGCGGCGTGGGGCTTGGCCGGCCGGGTGAAGTGTGGTGGTGAGGTGCTGCTGCTCTTCGCGCAGTCCCTAGAAGCTGGCTTCATCTCAAGAGCAGGAAAGTTTGGAGTAGGGTGTCCCATGTGTTTCTCATCCCGTTTGTGTTCTTTTCCAACCTGCCCTTGGACATGACTGGTTTCAGTGGGGAGTCTCCTGGACGGGCAGCTGGAACAAATGGGACAGGCCAGGGATTTTGGATTTACTGTGGGGTTTTGATTCATTTTACTTCCTGTTCTGCCCCTCTGTGACTCTTCTTTCAAGCGCTCTGTTTTTTGGGAACTCTTCTGCTTGGCTGAATGTGAGGAGTTGAGTGCAGGTGCCTGAACTTCACGTTCACCGTAATTCCCAGTCGTCTCCTCCACGGAGTAACGCGTTTAACTCTTAAGGGACTGCCTCGCTGTATCAGGAGACAGTCTCATTTCAGGAGCAATAAAAGCGTGCTACCAAACCCTGTCTTCGGCCTTTTCAAAGGGGAGAAACCTTCTTGTTTGCGTGTAATAGATGAAAAATAAATACGGTTCCGCTTTGTTAACTGTTCTGTTTGCCACTGGGCAGTACGGAAGGGTGTGTGCCCCTTGAGGAGATGGTGATTGGAAAGGAACTGCTCTAAAGATTTCAGAGTAGCTTTGGGACTTGAATCTCAAAAGCGTAGTTAAAACGTGCTTATGTTTGGCTTCCACTGCGATGCTGAACGTGGTGTGGGAGCCCAGCAGCACAACCTCTTGCTGGTGCAGGACCTTCTCTAGATGTGCCGCAGAGGAGAGCTGCGGCAAACCTCAGAACAGCTCTTCTGCCTGGAAACCCCCAAAATTGCCTGTTCATGTCACATCTTCTGTGTTCTGTCTGCAGGTGGGGTGACCCGAATGACGGTGTCGCTGGTGGTCATTATGTTTGAGCTCACTGGTGGACTGGAGTACATCGTTCCCCTGATGGCAGCAGCCATGACCAGCAAGTGGGTGGCTGACGCCATTGGGCGGGAGGGCATCTACGATGCCCACATCCGCCTCAACGGATACCCTTTCTTGGAGGCCAAGGAAGAGTTCTCGCACAAGACGCTTGCGATGGACGTCATGAGGCCGCGGAGGAACGATCCTCCTCTGACTGTCATCACTCAGGACAGCATGACCGTAGAAGATGTGGAGACCATCGTCAATGAAACCACGTACAGCGGCTATCCCGTGGTGGTGTCACGGGAGTCCCAAAGGCTCGTTGGGTTTGTCCTCAGGAGAGACCTCATCATTTCAATCGGTAAGGGGCAGGATACCGCGTAGATAAATGATGCTGTTGGAGGCCTTAGGCGGCACCAGCAGTGATTTGCTCGGCGAGTTTAAACACCCAGCGGTGATGGCGGCTACGCGTACTGGTGCCTGCATCTCCCTCCCCGGGCAGTGTAGGGTCTGCCTGCGTTGAGCACGAAGGACAGGACGGCTTGCCCGGTGCAGTTAGTATGGCTCTGCTGAATTCATAAACCTTAGGGCACGGTTGTGAAGCTTGAGAGTTCTTGCCAACAAGAACTAAGCCTTCCTGGCTGGGCGTGGAAAGCTTTCTTAACTGGTGGTGTCTCAAACCTTGCTTTATTTCATCAAGGAAAGAGGTCTGGTCGGTCTGTGTGCTGAGTGTTGGGTCGCTGCTGAGGTGGTGCTGGCAGACCTGTAGATGTCGGTACTGGGGTTCAGGTCTTCCTTCTCTCTTCACCACGGAAAGGCAGCCTGGTCGTTCACTTGTGCCTCTCGTGGTGGTGCTGAGGCAGGTGGTGTGCGGTGCTGGCGGGACTGGGTAAACCCTGTCCTGACGTCGCTCAGATGCAGTTTCCATCTGTGGTGTGAGCTGAGCTCCTTTGGAAGCAGCGTTGCCGTGTTACAGCTTAGGGCACGTTTAGGTTCCTCTTGCTCTCCAGTTTCTTCGAATCCTGCAAGCGCTGTTCCCCAGCGTGGGACCCGAGAGGAATGTGTGAAGGCTTGGTCCCGGGCTGGCTTTGTCCCGTGGCAGAGCTGCAGTAGTTCTTATCGTTAGGCTGCCTGCGGCTGTGAAACAGCCCCGTGTGTTCCCTCTCTCTTCTCAGGTGAGTTTTTCAGCGTCGGTTTTGGGGTGTGCAGTACAGTCCTTTGGAGCACGGGAATAGCGCGCTCCTTCTGATAAGCGTCTGGCCAAACCCTTATGCCAATGGGGAATGGAAGACAGAAGAAGGCGCTCATGTTATAATTATGTGTGTTGCCTTCCTTCTGTCAGGCACTTTGTGGTCTGACCAGCGGCTCTTGCATTTGTTTTACTCTGGCTCTCCGGGGACTCGTGAGCAGTGATCTTTTCCCCACGATACACAGCCGCGTGCCGCGGAGAGGGAGCTGGCTTTGGACAGCCGGGTCCCGGTACCCAGTCTGGTGCTGGGCTGCCAGGCTCCCCTCCCCGGGGAGTCTCGGGTGGGAATACCGAACCGAAGCTGCCGTGCGGCGGGCGGCCGCGTGGCCCGTGTGGCAGGGGTGGGCTGTGATGCACCGGTGTAGATACCTGGGCGATGGCAAGCACGTGCCTTGTTCCTGTTCTTCACCGTGGTCACAGGCGTGGAGCCTGAGCTGGCAGGTGAAGTGCTGCTTAAAAATACTTCGTTAGCCGCTCTGTGCGGGACCCAAATCGGTGGCTGGTAAAAGCACGAAGCATTTTAACTACCTCCTCTTAAAACTGGGAAGTTAGATATCTCCAACTTGCATTTCCACGGCCAGAGCAAAACGCGGAGATGCGTGGCAGCCTTGCCGTGAGGCAAAGCCTGTGCCGATCTCAGCGGGGGGAACTTTGGAGCCCTGAGCGGTTGCGATGTAGTTATTAGAAGATGGGATGGAAACGTATTGCACCCTCCTTGGGCCATCGGCTGCCCGGAGAAACAGCGCAGGCGAAGGGAAGGAGTGGCTCTTTAAGGCCATCCCACTGTGGGCAGGGAGAGAAGAGTACGCTCTTCAGTCTGGAGAAGGACAGGAGGGATGACATTTAATCAAATATTTATTCTTCCAGAAAATGCCCGGAAGAAGCAGGATGGGATTGTGAGCACCTCAATTATTTATTTCACGGACCACTCTCCTCCGCTGCCTCCAAGCTCCCCCTCTATGCTGAAACTCAGGAGCATCCTGGACCTCAGTCCTTTCACGGTGACAGACCAAACGCCCATGGAAATCGTCGTGGATATATTCCGCAAGCTGGGATTGCGCCAGTGCCTGGTTACTCACAACGGGTAAGAGCGCTGCCGGCAGAGCGCTGGGCTCCCGGGGTTGCCTGCAGACGGGAGTCAAAACCTCCTCTCCTTCCAGCCAACAGAGGCCTCTGGTGTGTCTCCAGCTGGAGCAGTTATCTGGAAAAAAGCAGTTGTGAATTGTTTCTTGCAAAAAGCCGTTGTGAATTCAGCCTGAGCCTCTTCTGGTTGAAGCAGTAGCACAGAGGCTGTAAGGTGAAGACACGGCTCTGTAGGGTGCTGGGTCTCTCAGACATCAGTTTGAGATGGAAGGGCTCACGGCCTCCTCTCAAATCTGGCCGCGGGTGTCACGTAACTGCTGGAATTGGCTCTGGGGTCGGTCAGAAGCAGCGTGTATGGTGAGATGGGAAGGAATGGGGGCAGAAACGGAGCCATCTGTTCCCCGAAGGGTGGCACCAGCAGGAATGCTGTCCCCGTTCCAGCTGTGCTGTGTTTGGACCAGCTCCTGATGTACGGCCGCGCTGCTCGGCGTCTCCCCGGCAGACCCTGCCCGATTCCTGCCTTTGGGCACTTTCTGAAAGCGGAGCCGCCGAGAGCACTAGGACTGCCGCGCAGCGCTGGCCCTTCAGGCTGATCTTGTCGGAGAAGGTGGTGTGAGAGCCGGGACGCCTTCTGTGGGTGCTGATGCACTAAAATGTGGTTTCCTTTTTCAGGAAGCTGCTGGGAATCATTACCAAAAAGGACGTACTGAAGCACATCGCACAGCTGGCTAACCAGGACCCGGACTCCATACTCTTCAATTAGAGGTGTGGTGTGCTCAGCACAGAAGGAACTCTACAGAAGATCCTGGATGTACTGTCCTGTTTTTACTGAGACCATGGAACTGTTTTCAGCATTTCCTTCCGTGGAGCTGAAGAAGATAATTTTTTTCTACCAGATAACCAATTGCACTACATAATCTGTGGAAGATAATCTTCTTTTTAGAAGAAAAAAGACTTTATTTACGTTGCTTTTGTGAAGTTGCGTTGGAAAGATTCCATGAAGGAGTAAAAGCAAACTGCTCTAGAATTCTATCTCCTCTTCCTATTTTGTTTGAACTCGTTACTAACGTAGGGAGGAAAAGACAAGGTCTGTACCTTCAGAAATGTTGAAGAAGGATGATTTTGCACACAGCATTCAGGTGATGGTGGTAAAAGACACGGATGTAACTCAGGGGCGGTGTATTCCCGATTAGCCACTTGGTGAAAATAAGAAAAAAGAGGGGAGGGGAAAAAAAAATGGGCTAGCTGAGGATATTTTGCTGAAAGAAGGAAAAAAAACCCCACAAAACCAATCCCCCCGGAAGACCAGGTCTCCTTAAAATGGAGCTGGGAAGAAGCGTATTTGATTAATCTCCTGTGAATGTAGTTAATTACTCTGAGGCTGCCTTGCCAGGAGAGCCCCGAGCAGGAGGCAGAAGGAGTTAACAGTCGTATTCTCATCTTGGCTCCTTTTTTACATACATGCCTAACGAATCTTCCCCTCGATGTCCCTTCAGCATGTAATTAAAATCGCAAGGGCCGAGTCCTAAGTTATTGCCCCGCCGTTCCCGCACTTCCCGGTGAACTGATGGCGTTGATATTGCACAACTGACCTCTTCCTCGATCAGCAGTGTCTTGGGTGGCTGAGGACGTCCCGCTGGAGAGCCCTGCGCCCGGGACGTTTACGTGGCTGCGTGTGCTGCTCCCTGCACCCGGCTCAGGCGCGGATCCCGGCTCCGGGGTCGGCAGCACTGCCGCTTGACGGACGTGCACCGCTCGGTGTCTCTCCTTTTGCCAACAACTATGCAATAAAGCCCTTCCTGACCACTGTCGGCCACGTAGCTCCTTCCACCTCTGTGCTCCTCGAGCCCCTCTCCCAGATCTTAGCACATTATTTTCCTGTTAATAAAACTGTGACCGTTGCCTGGAGTGTGGAAGGTATCTGACCGCTTTTGGAGGGCGGTGGTGTCCATCGTGGCTCAGTCTGTAGCGGATGTCCTGTTTCTGTCGGTGGCTGGGGCTCACCAGTGGCAGCAGGGCTTCCTCTCGCCTCTGCCTCGCCAGCGAGGCTGCAGGAGGGAGCCAAGCCCTTGAGTAACGGCCAAGAATTACGGAGCGAGGGCTCTGACTCTGCTTCCTGACGGCCAGACCTCTGGCTGGGGAGCAGGTGTTGCGCTTTGTGCGGCCTCGGCCGCGGAGGCCGTGGTAGGAACTCCCCTCGTCCCTCGGAGGCAGCGGCAGACGCAGGCTGGGGCTCGGCGACGGGAGGTGCTGGGCTGTCCGCGCGAGGCTGCTGCCGCTGCCCATGGTAAACCTGGTCTGTGGGGGCTGCTGGCTGGAGTTTGGTCCATCTTAAACTCGCTCAGATATAAACAAATTCCTCATCTCTCCTTGGAGCAGAAGCCCGCTTGCTTGTTTCCCAGAGCCATCTGACAGCAGGTGCCTGCTGCTGTCGCCTGGCAGCGAGGGGCTGGTGCCGCGGGCTCTCCTACAGCGTGGAGCTGAATCCAACCACGACATTGCCCATGGATCGGACATCTGTGCAGACAATAAATGCCTTGCCTTGGTCTGGGGCGGTTTTGTACCGCAGGAGGCGGTTGCTGGGTTGGAACAAAGAGCGCAGCGTGCCGTAAGTCACTCAGTCTGGAACGCTGTGTGTTCTGCCCTGGCTGGCAGCGGGCTCTGCCTTTGAATGCGTTGTGCTCTGCAGAGGGCTGTCCCGCTCTCCCCAGCGGGATGCTCCGGGAGTCTGGGTCTGAGTTCGGGGAAGGAGCCGCTGCCTTCCCCGGGGGCTGCCTCCGCTGGAAGAGGCTGCATCGTGTGTGTGGGCTCCTGTTCCCTGCGGCTCGTCTGGGACACGAGAAAGACAAAGCTTTTTCCACTTTTCTCTTAACCTTAGAGTACTCAGGAGAGCTCTAGCTTGAAAAATACAGTCCCTGCTTCAACGACATCCGCGATGCGTGAGCCCGTTCCTCCCCCTCTTGCGGGAAGGCTGCGGGGGCTCGCTGCGAAGGTAAGGGCAGAAGGTGCCGAGAGGGAAACCCCTGAGCAGACGGGAGCGTCGCAGCTGGCTGGGGGTCATCGCGGAGGCTCCCGGGGAAGCGGCAGGGCAGGGAGAGCTCCGTCAGAGCGGGACCGCAGCCGCTGCGTCGTCTGGGCGTGGAAGCGCTGGAAATGGGAGCTCAGGGCAGGAAACATCTGCCTGGCAGGCAAGCTCCCAGCTCCACCGTGGCCATGGGCCTGCCCGTCATGTGGCTTTATTTTTTTATTTTTGCGTGGGAGAGGTGTCCTCGGGAGGCTGGCCCGAGAAAATCCTGCGCAGGAAGGTGAGAGTGTGGGAAAACAGCCCCTGGTTTTGTGGGAAAGCCTGGTAAAGCCGGGCTTTAGAGCGGCTCAGTCCTTGGGGCGGGCAGGGTTTCGAGGACTTGCGATGCCAAACCGAACGTGGTGCCGATGGGCGAGCAGAAGGGAAACGTTGCAATGGTACGAGACCTCCCTTTGCCGCTTGCTGTAGCCGATCTCTCCACCCTTGCTGCTTTTTAACGTGGAAACTGGTAATTTCCCTGCGGATGGGGACGCAGGCTTTGACGGCTGGAGGCCTGGTGCACGTGGGCAGGGTGGAGATGGGAGCTTGGAGCGTGGTTGGGGCTGCTCTGTCTGTGAACACCTCCCGGCCCCAGTTACCCTCACAAAACGTGAGGAAAATACTCCTTTCCGCTCCGACCTGGTTCTGAGCGGTTGTTCTCTGTGCAGGGCACCTTGAGGCCAAGTGAGCTGATGGTAGCTGTGTTAGCTGTGCCCGGAACGGGGGGCTCCTGCGGGGTTGTCCGGGTGGAGATGTACGGCGCTGTGCTGGGAGCGGTGCCTTCCTTCCCTGGCGAGGTGTGGGCTATAGTGCTGTTCCCCGTCTGCTTTTCTTGAATTCCTTAAATTCCTACAAATACAAGTTCAGCTCTTTCATCAAAAATTCTGTGCAGGGGAGAGATGGAACTCAAGTTTTGTTTAACTGGAGCGTTTTCTCCGTGCGCCCTGCTCGGCGGTGCTGGCTGGAAGGGGCTCCCCTGCCCTGGGCAGCGGAGCTGCTGCGCCGGGTTTTTCCTGGTCCAGCTCTTGCTTTTCCACCGCTTTACAGCTCAGGGTTCTGCCTGCTCCGAGTCCTGTGTTTCCACTGCCTTACCTTCGGAGCGACTCCAGGAGGAGCCCTGCGGTTTCTTCAGCAAACGGCTGGTTCTGCGAGCGGGAGCCGGAGACAATCCGTGCGCTGGATAAATAACGTGGAGCCTGGCATCTCCTCGGCTGAGCGAGAAACCTTGCTCGCAGCACCGGGTTGGACAACCACAGATGGATGGGGTTGATGCTCTCGTAAACGCCTTTTTTGTCTCCTAACCCCGGGGGGAGGCTCCGTGCGAGGACGTGGCCGTGGGGCACCCTCACCCAGAGAAGGACGGGGCGGGGGTGTGACAGTGTCCCGTCTATGCAGGACGCACTGGGGACCATTCCGGGAGGGGTGCGGGTGCCTGCTCTACCCCCCCACGGCGGGACGTGAGGTGGGGTGGTTGGCTTGGCCCCCGGCCTGGTGCTGGGGTTGGAACGGGACACTGGATGCACAAGGGGGTTTGTTCTCTGCCTGCCCACGGAGAAGCTCCTGTCCTCGGCACATGGCCTTGGTGAAAGGCGGTGGAGAAGGGAGCCTGATGCTGTCCATCCCTTCCCACCCTGCCTGTTCCCAGCTGGATTAAGTCTGCGGGTGTGGGGGTGTCCGGGAGGGGTGGGCTCCTGCAGGGTCAGGATTTGCTTTAGCAGCTTTGTCCGCACGCCCAGGGATGCTCCTGGCTCCTTGGCAGCAGGTAAATGGAATTTTTTCTTCCTGGTAGGTCCAGCTTGTCTCACGTGGGGAAATCCGTGTCCTTCGTGCGTGAGATCCGTGAGTGTGGATCGTGCTGGCTCAGCTGTTTGGTGCGTATGGCTCATCCCAAGGGCAGCGCCGGGGCAGTGTTGGTGCTGGCAGGGGAGGCAGGCGCGCAGGGCTGCGTCCGCGGGCGACGCGCGGGGAACGGCCGAGCTGCTGCCGTCAGCCCCGAGGCCCGTTGCTCAGAGTCCAAGGTCTGAGCAGTAAAAGGCAATTCACTCTGCAAGGGGAGGGAAAAATCGCCAGCAGAGCAGCGTCGCAGCGGGACCCGGTCCCTGCGGGGGGGTTAACCCGCGCCTGGGGGTGGCCGGGCGCGACGTCGGGGTCTGGCTGCACGTCGGGCAGAGCCGGGGGTGCCGGCGGGGTCACCGCCCCGGGCTGACTCGCTTTGAACACTTTATTTACAGTGTCCCAAGAAATGATTTCCTGGGGTGTTGCCGTGTTTTTCGGTGTGGATTTCCTCCTTCCCGCAGCGAGCCTGTTCTGGGCCCGGGGCTGGGAAGTCAAACAAAGTCTTGTTTGGAAGGGAACAAAAGGCTTGGGTGTAGCGGTGGGCTGGTTAATAACAACAGAAGGGGGGGGGGAATAAGAGATCCCGGCCCCAGAATTTATTCTGAGACAAAGGAGAGCAGAGTTAGGGCCGTAAACGCCCTGCGCGGGCTGGCGCGCTCCTCGGCGCTGAGGTGAAAGCAGAGCTTCGTGGCGGCGAAGATGAGATGGGCCTTTGGCAGCGACGGCGAGGAAGGGGCGTGTGTCCGGACCACATCGGCACGACAGAGCCGGGAGAAATAAGGTCAACCTGAAAATGTTGTTAGAGCTGCGCTTGTCCTCCCCACCCCTCCGGTCTTTCCGGAGCGGGAGGAAAGGGCCAGGGAGGCTTCTGAGCCGTCACCTGGAGAGGACCGGGCTGCAGAGCTGGGGCAGCTTTCTCTTTCAGGTGATTTTCTTTTTTTTTTTTTCTTTTTTTTTTTCCTATGTGGTTCTGAGCGCCCATCCTCTTCCCCGAAACCACAGGTGCCTCCCGGCAGCCTTCCCTGGCATTGCCCCGCTCCGCCCTCGCAGCTGCAGACAGAAATCACGGCGGGGCAAAGCAGCCCTGCCCGGGCAGCCGGCCGAGCAGGGCGGCGGGCGGAATCCTTTTACACACAGCGAGGTGCCGGGTGCTCTGCGTGTGCGTGTACCCCGCCAGCCCCCAGGTTTTGGTGTGAAACCCGTGGGAGCGAGGGGCCGTGCTCGCTGAGCACCCTCCGGGGCGCTTTCACCTGCGGTCTGGAGCCGGTTGCAAAGCCCCATGTCCACAGGCATCCCCGACAAGTGGGGAAACTGAGGCACAGAGGCTTCATGAGCGACCAGTTCCTGCTCGCCTCAATCTGCTTCCCCCGTCCCCAGCAGCTGTGGGAATCAGTGGCTGGTGGGTTGCAACTCCCCCGTCCTCCTCACACCTCCAAGCCTTCCTGCAGGTGTTCCTGAAAAAAAAAACCCGAACCTTTGCGTAATGTTGTGTCCATGAGCTGCGGCACGCGTGGCCGCGGGGTTGGTCTTTGCCTGGGCTTCAGGACTTGCCATCACCATCGACCTCGGAAAAGCCAGCGCCGGCTTCTGCACAGGCACGCGGCCTCGCCGGGTGCTGGGCACGTTGGCGTGACTGGGAGCGAAAGCAGAGCGTCTGTCGTGCCGGGGCGGGATGTGCCGGGGCGGGATGAGCAGGATGGGGAGGCCCCCCCGCGCCAGGGCTCCTGGCCCCCGCGGCGCTGGCTGCTTGTGTTCAGTTTCAGACGAGTTTGGGAAACTGAAAGCCGTCTTCCAGTTTGGCGCATGTCAAATGTGCGTCGGGTTCCTGGGATTGTTTTGCTTTTCTCAGCGTCTTGGTTTGTTTTTTTTTTTATTTTTTGGCTTTTTGAGGTGTTTTTTTTTTTTTTTTTTTTTT
>JAAGAY010139697.1:0-18921 GCA_011801015.1 Ardeotis arabs
TTTAAACCTGAGTATCTAATAGTGATGTCTTCAGCTATTTATGAACAGATTTGCAAGCACGGTTAAAGGGTGACGTTTTCCTATAGAAGCACAGCACGCATTTTTGCCAGAAGTTTCAATCTCCAATCGGTAGCATTGACTTACTACTGTGGCTGATATGGATATGCAGAAAATAACCCATTCCTAGCTCAGGAATTCAAAAGCTCTCTGATACAGATGAGACTGGACTCTTCCAGTTTTCAGACAGCGTGTTTGAAACTGCAACTGCAGGAAGGCATGGCTTTGGTACTGCGGGAACTGCTCATTCACCATGGTTAGGAACACTAGAGAGATCAGACCAGGAATAGCTGTGAGCTGATTGATGTTTGCTACAGAACGTGCAGAGACTGAAGGGCCACAATAAGACAGAGAGATGCACAAAGTGTGAACGCTGTTTATTGCTGAGAGTTCTGCTGTGCCAGTTGTCCTGACAGAAGTTCTTCTGCTGGATGCAGCAGTTCTAGGGTGCACTTAAGATGATAAATCCTGAATGAACGTATTACTAAAAGAGCTTAGCAGAAACAGTGAGGACCTGACTTTTAGATGTAGATATATTTTTTTTCAAGTGTGTCTAGAAGAGACCCTTAGGCTTGCTTGCAACTTACTTTCAAAGGAAGCAGTGATTAAACTATATGTGGATTTTTGTACGGTATATTAATCTCCTTGAACCAACTAAGTTAAAGAACACAACATTTCCGTGTAGAAGACATCATGTGTTTGCAGACACAGCGTCAGACCTGCTGAGCACAACTAGTGCTGTCACACCTGGTTTGCCTGACCAGTGCCCATGCTGTTCCTGACAAAGAAAACCTGCTTCTATAGCCTGCAAAAATAAGCCTTTTGGAAATTATGGACAAAATAAAGTATTTGGACAAAAAAACCCAAAACCTTATCATTTGAAAGTAAATATTTATTCATGGCTTGTCTTCAGAATGCTTTCATTTGTTTGTTCATGCATTCATTTGTTCCCTTGCATGTGTATTTGCTTTGCACAGAGGAATCGTGACCCGCTCCTGGTCTCTGACTGACTGACAGGACACTTTCTCTTTTATTCAGAAGGAGTTTCTGTAGCAAAGGTGGCAGACATCCTCTGCTGACAAGTGTTACGGTAATTGTTATCTGTGACGTTGAAACCACTTAGCAGCAGACTTGTTGGGTGAATAACTTTCCACTCCGCTCTTTATGGTGGTGGGGTAATCAGTATTGCGTTTCAGAGCACGGCGGCTTTTCTCCCGGTATCATAGATCCGTGCAGAAATCTTCTCTTGGGTGCTACTTGCATGAACTTACTTTGTATTTAAATTATTACCAGTGTGCTTAGTTAGGGAAAATAAATGAAACAATGCAGCATATTGCTCTGCTTTGTTCAATTTTAATTTTGGCTTGAGTATTTTGCTTGGCACTGCAAACAGCCTGTGGTCACAAACAAACTAAAAGCAAATACATTGTGATTGAGTTAACAGTAGCAACTTGTGTAATGGCCTCAAAGCACCATCAACTTGACAGATACGACAATTATGGGATTTCGACTTCTCTAGATTGTTCTAGAGGGAGCTGAAAAATGAGAATCATGAAAACTCATTTCCGAAAAGAAATCACAATGGGAACTAGTATGTTCTTCTTGGAACTGGCAAATGTGGGCTGAGGTCTGGAGATGAGAAACAAAACCAGACTGGTGTTTCAGATGGGAAACAGAACCACACTGTTGTTTCAGATCAGATTCTCCTTTGCTCTGAATACCTTACCCTGGGAAATTTTCTTGAGAGGAATAACATTTCTTGAAATGGAGATTAATTCCTGATATTTATCTGGATTTAAGAATTTTGACGCTAGATCTCAAAGGAGAGCTTTTGTGAAGGAAGCTTATGGAAAGGACAGGAAAAATCTATTTTTAATCTTGACTGCAGGCTGCTCAGTAACCACTTTCCCTGTAACTCTGACTCGCTGGAGTTTAGGTCTGGCACGTACTGCGTTGTCAAAGTAACGAATCGTATTGGTTTCAAAGTGCCTATCATGTCTTTGATGTTATCTAAATAATAATGATTGTAAGCAAAATCTGACATCTTACTGTCAATTTGATTCTTCTAGAAATTCTAAAATGAGCAGAGGACACCAGCTCCAGCTCTGTCATTAGTGGCAGTTCTGTTGTGTTTGGTTTACGTCTGTTGTGTTTGGTTTACTCCTTAAGCTTTTAAAACATAAACTTTAAGTCTGTTTGTCGTCTATTTTTCATGCTGCTCCTCAACTCCAACACCCACACCCCAGCAGAACTCTTGAATTGTATTTCAACCCAGGCAAGGTCACTTTCACACAGCTTTTTTTTCTTCAGAACTGTTTTGATTTTTGAAAAGTTTACATAACAATTCTGAAACATGCTAAGAAGGTATGTTTGTAGAGATACATTGTAGGTATGTTTTGTAGCTTGGATAAATATTTTCTTTTTAGGGCCTGTGAAACTGGAAATATTTATATTACTGAACATCCATTTATTTTTTTCTCTGGTGTTTAAGTATCTCATTATGAACTCTGGGCCTTCCAGTCTTTCTGTGGTCTAGACACCCAAACAAATGCATTTCTAAGGTCTCAGAAGACATGAAGCATATTATCTCTTGGGACTTGTGATAATATCCCTCAGTTGTTTTTGATACAGGAGAATAAAAGGCAGGTTTTCATAGTATTCCTGTGATGGTTGTTTGGCATGTGGTTTGTTCTGTGATCTTTACACTCACCTCTTCCTTACAACTGTCAAAGTATTTTAGCTTTGCACCTTCGTATCCGTAGGATATCTGTATACATACAATACATACAATGTATAGATACAGTGTGTGTTCATATACAAATATGTGTGCATATAAATACGCTCAACCATCCCTTATACGTTTATTAAAAATGTATAAAATAGATACATGGTTAAAATGCTGTCTAGTCATAAGGAAGAGATGAGCCAAATAACAAAATTGTACATCTAAACATGGATGGAGCATTAGAGCTCTTAGAAAAGAGCTCATCTTAACTGGAGGCCTTAAGATGTTTCTGCTGTGGGATACCACCGCCTTCCAGGGGGGATGAACTAAGCAGCTGTTATGTGGCAAAGTGAATTTTCCAAACTTCTAATAAAAAACTTCTAGCTAACATTTTGTTTTGGTCTTTAGATAAAGCTATGCCGACAGATGGGTAATTTTTTTTTTTCCCTTTGAGGGGACAATATCTATCTGTAGAAGTGCTATAATCTCTTGTGACATTCTATACAAATGTTTTTAATCTCTTTGCTTTGAGCATGGATTTCTGTTTGCCAGCGACTGCAGCTTCAGTGAAAGGTCTGAGTGTTGTCTGTTCACCCTGCACCGCAGGAAGCAATTACCTTCACGTATTAATATGTGCTTGTAATTTTTCTTTTTATTTTCTTTCTCCAAACATGAAAGCAAACCCTTTTGAGAGAGAGAAATATTCCTTTGTCAGAAGCTCTGGTAATTAACACAAATAAGCAGAAGCGGTCTCTCCTTGTTTGATAACGATGGTTTGCAAGTGGTGTTTGCTCCCTTGAGCAGGAGAAATGGGAAGGCTTTGTGTGGGGTTCCCGTGGTGGCTGAGGCGGAGGGGAGGTGATTTCTTTAACTGGTAGATGAGCTGGCTTTTTCTGCACTTAAGGTAGGCTGCCTACGGAGTAGGGACTGCTGCTCAGCTCACCTCCAGAGGAAACAGAGGTAAAAAGGGAAGAAAAATGCGGAGGGGGAAGTAAAAAGGAGAGGCCTTATCTTTGCTGTGCTGGTCGGAAATTATCAATGAAGAGATGTCATGCCCTTCTGCCATTTATTATCTGTTTAGGAAACCTAAAGTTTCAGTGATCAAAACTGATCATGTTTCAATGATTCTAAAATGGTATATATATTTTTTTTTTTTTAGTCTCCAGGTGTATAGGAGCTGTTCCCTATTTTATTTTGTGTTAACGCTCTTTGTTTTGATAGGGGGTTATGTCCCTTGCGGGCTATGCTGTGTGACTGACACAAGCCTGTCTCTGCGACCTTCCTTCCCAGGGTGTGCTTTTCTGAGGCAGAACAAAAAAAATGGAGACTGGTTGACTGGCCCGTTGCTGTGGGTGGTACCATTTTATCCTTTTTTGTGCATAAAAAAGCTGTCCTTATGTGAACATGAAACAGCTATGTCTTGTGCGGGAGGAAGGGAAAAATCCAAATTTTTCCTGACCTGCTAGCAGGGGTGAGCTAACCTGAGGAGGAGGAGAAATGCCCTAGACTGACAGGCTGAAAGCTGGAAGAGACTTAATGAAGGAGTCCAGACAGTTTCATTAGTTTGTTCTTAAAAAAAAAAAAAAAAAAAAGTCCTGTATTTTGTTGTGTTATCAAATGGCACACCTGCCCTGAAAGGTGCAGAGGGATTTCTGAAGGTGCTGTTCTCAAATGAGAGCAGGTGGTTTCTCTATGCAGGAGCAAACTTCTGCCTCCCTGCTTTTGTAAGCACACATCCACAGTGCTCAGGAGCTCCTGAAAAACCCCCTTCAAAGTCAGCTTTGTCTGCATCTCCACAGTATGCTTTAGGACTTTTACACTACTTTTCTTTTTTGATCATTATTTTTGCAGTTCTACTGTCTGCACATTTTATAAGTTTTGTACTAATATACTTTCACAACTATTAATCTGAGAGTTTTGAAATCACTGTGGATATTGCCCGTGTGCTCTTGGACGCTTCAGGAGTCGTAAATGTGACATGGTGTAAATCCATACATTAAATATTACCTCACATAAAATCTGCGTAGATTTTTTTACCTTGGTTATTTTATAGTCTCTCTGGTCATTTTTTGTATCATCAATGTCTTTCTCCTTGCCTCTTGAATATAAAAAATTCTACTAATTATTGAACAGTCTCTCTAAGTTAAGCTAAATAAAGACTTAATGACTTCTCAGATTCAGTACTTCATCCGTCTAATATTTCATATGCATATTTTAAACGTTACTCATCTAGTTGAAATATTCTGAGAATGTCCGTAAATTGATGTGATTTTCTTTTCTTGTATACTGGTTTTCCTGTTCCATTTGAACACTACCGATAGATACTTGTTTCTCCCTCTTCTCTGATGTATCCCATTGCTTTAGCACCAGCGATCTTTTAAAGCAATGATAACTTTAATTTAGCTCAGATTATGGTGAGTAAATTCCAAGAAGTTTAAAACTTGATAAACACAGACTGCTGCAGGTGTTTAATCCAAAATATTTGAGTCTGAGGAAAGTCTCAAGTTTGTTTGTTTGTTTTTTCCCAGACAGAAATTTCATAGGAGGAATTTCTTGTGTGAAGTAATTCATTTTACACATCAGATCAATTGAACTATTTAGAAATGTTAATAGTCTTTAGAGGGGAATAATAAAAAAAAAAATACTTTTAGGTTTTTTTCGTCTTTGTATCTGCTTATAAAGTCCTTAGAGGAGGAACAAGATCACCAAAAAACTGCGTCTCAAATGCTGCGTCTCAAGAGAATGATGATTGATAGACTGAGCACAGCTTTGTTTCCTCACTATAAATCTGAAACTGCAAATAACTTTGGCTTCCCAGTGACTCTGCTAGGCTCTAGACTTTGAGCTGACAAAATCATGAGACTGCTAAAGTGAACGGACGTATGGTAAATTTACACCAGTGCAACTGAGAATAGAGTTTGAATTTTCTTAAGGACAATATAAATGCTTTTCTGTTGGTGTTTTCTACAAGTCTCCTGGTCTTTTTAGGATAGTATCCAATTATTAAAAGAATTACCTTAGTGAATGTGTGTGTCATGATTATTTGATGATATAATAGAAAATGTTTCTGATGAGAGCAAATGGTAGTGTCCTTCACAATGTATTTTAAATGAGGCCAGGGAAGTTGTCTTCAACACACTAAATACTCTCTGAATTCTTCTGCTTTGACTGGATAGCAAGATACTACTGAACAGTTTCTAGGTGAACTTAATGCCTCCTATGATACTTGTACATAGTTCATTGCATTAATGGAAATACCAACATACTTGTGGACCTTGGACTGTGTTCTTGTCAGTAGCTGCCGTAACATGCAGGGGATGGTGTGATTGATGCAGTATCCATAACACTACTCTCCAACCTGCCCAACTTATCTTATAACCATCCCAGGGAAACAATTTTGTGGTTAGGGCTTAGTAGATCTTGAGGAACATACCTGTCACCAAAAGTTTTGCAAATCAGCTTGCCTTCTGAGCAGAAATAGGGGAAAACAGGTAGCTGTAGTAGGTTGGAAAGAGTGTCCATTTGGGATTACAGAAGTAATAAGGTGAAAAGTAAAAGAACAAGTCAGTAATCAAATCAGGTATTTTAAGGATCGTGTAATGCTTCTAACCAGAAAAAGATGAGTCAGGATTTCTGGTTATTTGTATTATAATTCACTTCTAGATACTCTTATTTTAAGTTCTGCTAGTAAAAATATTTTGACAAGCCATTTTGACAATGCTTTATAACATTTTTACAATTTGAGATTATTCAATAGTATTACTATCCAAAATTAGAAGTTAATTTAGATCACTATGCATCTAGCATAGGTAGGCTTGTTGTGGGAAACAAGCATCTGTTCGAATTGTTTCTTTATTAACAATAACCAAAACAAGTCTGACCCTCACTACTTCAGTTTAAAGACTAGAAAATCTGTTCTGTTACAGAATGTGAGATTTGTTATTTTTTTAACCCTCTTTTCTTTATTTCCTATTATATTTTAGGATTCCCCAAAATTTGGCATGATTGTAAGCGGCAAAATTTTCTGCAGTAAATGGGGAGGACCTGACCATTTCACAAACCTGAGATTGCATCCAAACTCCTTTGCAACTGTCCAGACAAAAATACTTTTCTTCCGTCTTTTCCAGTGGGACTTCAGGTAAGAAACAGATTGCACAGTCTGTTGATCCAGATGACGGAAGAATGTAATGTCCACCTGAGTGATGCATTGCACAGAAATGATGGGTATATAGGCAAAGTCAGCTTCTGCTGAGTTTTTATCTAAGCAAATTCAGAGTCTGTATTTACTGTTGTCCAAATAACTTTTTCATTTCTCTTGGGTAGCAGCATCATTAAGGTTCGGGATTTGGTCACCCAGAATTAAACTTAGTTTTTAATTTTTGATGCTGAAGATATTCTTCTAGTTGAAAAGGTAAAAGGTAGCTGAACTCTTTCGGAAAATTCTGCTCTTGTGTGAGCTGAACATACTTGGTGTGTGTATAGAAGCTCTATCTCATTACTTTCATGCCCTTTGAAGACTGTGGCTCCTCTCCATGTGCTTCAGACCAAAGCTTTGCTCCATGAGTGTGCCAAAGCTGCATTGCTGTGTAGATAAAAAGAAGGACAAACTTAAGAGTGTTCCCTGTGCAGAATAGGGTGATTTTGTGGTAAAGCTAGGTGTACATTTAACATAGCAATTTTTTAAAAGTATGTTTCTTTCGAAGCTTCTTCAGAATAAATTTCTTCTAATGCCACTTAAAATCCAAATAAATACATGTTGGTATGACTGGAGAAGCAGGTTTGTAGCTGTCTGCCTTCCTAGAATGTCAAAGGCATGAGAAGAAAATGTTTCGCTCGGAGAAAGCCAGGACAGGGAAGAAAGGCTGCAAACAGACATCAGACTAAGTACAACTTTCTGGAATTAAATCCTGCAGGTCAAATTAGAAACATATCTGTCAAGGTATTCTTATCACATATAGAACAGCTAATTTAAGTACCATTATAAAAAGTTAATTAAGCATAATCTGCAAAAACCTGAAGTATAAAATGAAAGGATTAAAATTAATAGTGCAAGAATGAGATTCATTCAGTTTTGAACTGATGGTTTTTACATGATATCTTCCGTTAAACCGTAGGCTCGTTTGGGGACTGTAGGATAGTAAATTTTTATCAGGATTTAATTTTCTTTAATTTAGAGCAGAGTTCTATAATAACATTTACCGTGGAATACTCAAATTAGGTTAATTATGTGTGTCAATTTTTGTTCATAAATCATTTTTAAAAATAGACTTGGGACGCAAGGTGGGTAATGCTCTACATTAGTGATAATGTATTTTAGAGTGGTGTTTTTATTTGGATGCCACAGAAACTGATGGTGCTGTTCATTACGTATTTGTCAAGACCATAAAGTCATAAGGGGAAACAACATAAGATTTGATGAGATCTCCCAGGATTAAGCAGGACAGGTTCTCCTGAATGACCGTGAATCTAATCCAAAATACAGAAATTAAGCTATCCTTAGGAAAAGATGTACAGAACATGACCTAACTTTTATAGGAAAGCAAACATCAGTCATTTTGTATGACCTTTGAAAGATTTTTCCAAGAGTGCAGGCATTCCACATAGCGTTCTTCAGCACGTGGATAACAAAGGGAAACCTTTGAGCTGCAGGTGTCCTGTTGACAGGGTTGTCTAACTGGTGGCTCATAGAGCACCTTTGGAAAACACATCGATCCACTGAAACACTCTTGTTGAAAGATGTTTCTTTTCATTGTTGACACAAAATATGTGCTGCTTTCTACAGTGAAGGTATGTGCAGACGTCATTCTCTTTTCCCAACACAGGTAACTTTGAAAAATCAGTTCAGTTGCTGAGTGATTGCAGGGTACTTATCTGCCACATTATTTACAAATCTCAAGAACTTAACAGCTAGAAAATGATTAGTTATGGGACATCATAAGTCTTAACACAGCCCACACAGTAAACACATTGGCCTGAATCCAATCCTTGCAGCTGGCCAAAATACATTTTTTATATGACCCAGAAAAAGAGCATTTAAATGTCTTTGTACTCTCTCAGTGTGGAAAAGTCACCAATTCTGCGCATAGAGTGGCCTAGGGCTGGCTCGAAGCACCCTGAGTTGGAGCTTGTACCCTCAGAGGCTACTCTAGAAGACAAGGAACCCTATGATCCTCTGGTCAAACAGCATCTTTTACCAGCTGGGTGCTGGGAACTGGGAGGAGGCTGGCTAAGCTGGCAGTGTTTCACCGGAGAATAAGCACATTGTGATAAGCAAGTTGGGAAGTTTGATAGAAAGGAGTAATAAAGCCAATTTAATGACCTGTTGTAAGAGCAAGAAATCTGATGTATTTTTCTGATCAAACATAAAAGAATATTTCCTCACAGAACCTTCTCTGGGCTATAGTTATAAAAGCGAGGTGTGGTGTTTGTCAGCAGGATTTCTGTATTGGAGTAAATTCTTTCAGAGGGTGGCCACTAAAGTGGGTATATCTGGACTGGGGTCCAACAATGCTAGCAAGTACAGCATCGTCTTGTCAGGTATGGCAACTTGTGAGAAATCTCCAAGATAAATTCAAATTCTAGTAGAAGGAGCTCTGTGGATCCCCAGAAAGTAGATTCGGTATCTGACTTAGTCATCTATCGATTTATCTGTCTAGTTTATCTAATCAGCTTTATCACCTGAATCTTTTAAAATCTAATTTTATTTAATCCACCTATGTTTTTTCTAATGATCCTGTTGCTGTGTTATTTTAGCAGGGAAGCTGGAATCAATAAATGAAATGGCAAAAAGGGAGAAAGATTGATTTTTCTTTTACTATTTTATTTATTTTTAATTTCACTTTCTCTTCCTTTTATTCGTTTTCTACTTTTCTTTTTTTTTTTTTTCCTCTCAGTACACTAGAGAGAGCTAGGAGAGCTAGTTGATTTTTTTTTTTTTTTTTTTTTTTCTTCCCTCTACATAAATCTGGAGTTGCTAAATGCTTGTACTTGATGAGATGATTGCCAACACCCAGCAGAGGCCTGATTTTTCTGTGCTTTCTGGTTAACTCTGTTACTGCAGAGAGGCTGCAACACCCATTCAGGAGTTTTGGCTCTAATGAAACTGTGGAACGTGCTTTTTGGGATGGTCAGAGAATACAGATTTGTCTGGGACAGAGAATGTGTGGCATGCAGAGCACACATGCATAAACACATGTGCACACACAAATCAGTGTTTTCATTGGAGTAAGTGGACATAGTATAATAAAGAGAGAAAAGACAGGGTGCTGCTGGTTTTGCAAAGGACCTGCCTGTCTCCTGTGCTGGTGGAAGAGCCCCTGTGAATACAGAGACCCCACCGTTTCACAGCAGTCATGCTGGGAACCCAAAACCGTGGATGCAAAGGAAAGTTGTGTCTTGTTCCCAGCACACAGAGGGGTGTAGGGTGACAGCCTCACTCTGTGTGTCACAACCTGGACCTGCTAGCCAAAGTCTTTCAGACAGTCACATTGTTTGGTGTTGAGGGAAGCATCCCTTCCTGATGGAGCCTTTTTACACAGAATCAGGAGGGGCTCCATATACAGCAGTACCACAAAACAAACACATCCATCTCTGAAGGCACTGTCCAGGGCTATTTCTTCCATCACTCTCAGCAGCACATCTCTACATTGCTGAAGCGCCACATCACCAAATGAGTGCAGGTTGTGCTGTGACACGAATGTGGCTGCTGTTGATTAATTACAAAAGCAGTGATTTTCTGTGTTTCTTTGATTCTCAGATGACCTGAAAGTCAGTGAAGTGTGGGTGACTAGCCCTCTTGGGATATAAGAATGCGCTAAAAATTGAAGATGCGATTGCATCATCAGGGACTGTGCCCAGATACACTTTAATCTGTCTGAGAGTAAGAGTGAAAGCCTATCAGCACAAATTCAGAGTGGCAGCCGACTCCTGCCTGCATCCTGAATTCCTTGTTCAGCTCCTTGTCGCGGTTCCTGTTGTTTCCTGAACCGGTTCATTTGAAGTCTGTGCGGTTGTGCCTATGCATACTGCTCTGGAGACTGTACACATACCCCTAGGCTCCTAGAAAGAGCTGGTTAATGATGTTTATTCCTCTCAAAGAATTTTTAATTGAGCCAGCAATGGCATAATATGATCCAGTGGCTGAAAATGAGAGTTAAAAGCATTCAAGTTGGAAATAAAAGGCCTGCTTTTTAACAATGAGGGTAATTAATTGTTGGTGTAGTTCATCCAAATAGTAATTTCTTTTTTCATGTAGCTATTTAAGAAGGGTGTGTAATTCTCACTTAAGATATAAGAATGTCTCACTGGGAAAACTCTGCGTTAAAGGAGCTATTACAGTTCCCTAAGGAACATCAGACCCATATTCCACCTCAGCAGTAGGCTTGCGGGCTTTGTGCAGGGGTGCACATTTACTTGGAAGTGGCTTGTGTCATCCCAGGAGATGGACCAGATTCTGCCCTTCGTCCCTTTTGGTCTTTTATAAAGAGGTGGTAATTTTTGCTAGCAGGCTGTGCAGTTTAATTTTCATTCTTCAAAACCCCAGTCTCAAGACTTTTGTGCAGAATCCCTAAAGCACTGCTATTTGTTAAATCTTTCATTGTGGGAGAAAAGGAGGTGTGTGCTCCTCTCAGCTTTTACCATTGGAGATTTATGTTTGTGTTTATTGAAAAACTCTTCACTAATATGAAGTGAAAGAAGTAGTATTAAAAAAAAAAAAAAAAAAAACCAAAAAAAAAACCAGACAAACCTAGTCCCAAAAGTTTTCTACCTTCCTAATGCTACTTTAGAACCAATACAGTAATGTATTTCTTAAGAAACAAATCAGTATTTATATTGATTCTCACCTTTTCTTACCCAGACCTTTCTATTTTCCATTTATTATCTCTCCTGGTAGCACAATGCTAGCTATTTGTCAGATGCAAGGCTTCACTGCTGAAATAATACGCTATTCATTACTGGAAACCTGATAATGGGTGAAAGATCAGCCCTATCTGAAAGTGGTTTGGGCCTTGAAGAGTTGTGATCTTCTGTAGTGAATGCTTTTTCTGTTGCATAATGTGACTTATCATATTTGAGAAAGGGGAAAAAAAATAATTTGAAGAAAAATATTCCTTGGATACTGCATGTGTGTGTTCTTGAGGACATGAAGCTCTGGAACAATACTGACATCCAAAGCAGACTTTCCAGAGGTTTTGTGCAGCTGCTGTTCTCTTCTTCTCTACCACCCTTTCTTGTCATTCACACTGAAACTCCTTGTTTAGACTGCTGGCCTCTGCTCGTGTTTCCGTGTCCTTTTGTACTTTTTCAGTAACCTACTCACCATTCTCTTCATCTTTATTTTGGAGCTGGTTTCCAAATTGTTCTGTACTTTTGGAGAGTAAACATAATCATGCTTAATTTTGGTTACTTTTTCCCTCGCAATACTTGCCCAGCACGTTTGTATTTCATACCTAGTAAGGTAAATTAGATTTTATCTGCTCAGGATCAGGTTTTGTTCTGGTTCGTATGCGTTCATTGTGTGCAAAATTCTGGTGTTAGTTAGAAAGTGATAAATAATACTTATTAATTGACTTACCTGGTGCAACTTTGTTTTGTATGTAATTAGTCTCATTTCACTACCAAATCTCAGAAGACCTGGCTGCACTCAAGCCAAAATCCTGCTGACCTCAACAGAGAGAGAATTAAATTAAATTTTATTTTAAAATCCCAGTGTATTTTAATAAATCTTGAATGAGAGGTAAGACCCAAGAGGGCGCTCTGCACAGGGGTGTCGCGTTATCTTCCTATATTTTCAACTCATGTTGAAATGTTCTGTTGGAACACTCCTACGTGTGCACTCAAATGTCAGTCCAGTAGACTCAGGAAGGAGTTTTCCGTTTAGAAGTAGATCCAAGTAATGCAAGAGTGATGAGATCAATTTGTTCTGGTCTTTCACTGACTTTCTGATTACTTTTAGTTCTGGCTAGAATCCAGCATGGATAATTACATTCTTCCTACCTAATTCTCCCTGTAGTTTCAGTTGCATATGGCATTCTTTGGCTTCTGTTGGTTTTTTTTTGTTTGCTGGGAACTATTAAACTGTTCTACATTGCACCTCAGATTTGGCTGCATTTCAGTAGCTTATGAAGTTTTTCATGTTTTGTGTGGTTTGTAAAGTACCTTGGGACTAATTTGGATTAAGGATCCCACCTGATTTGAAGAATATATTGTTTCCTTCTCTGACATCCTTCATAACTCATAGATCTTAGAATTTTACTAAATATTTCTCCATAGAATGGGTGGCGTTGGAAGGGAACTCTGGAGATCAAATAATCCACCCCCCTGCTTGGAGTGTGCCCTCAACCATCTTTGTGGCTTTTTCCTGGACTCATTCTGTTCTATCTTGTCCTGGGGAGTCCAGCTCTGGACACAGCACTGCAAATGTGCTCTCCTCAGTACTGAGTAGAGGGGAATAATCATCTCCCTCGACCTGCTGACAATGCTATTGCTAATTCAGTTGAGGATGCTCTTGGTTGCTTTGCCACAAAGGCACATTGCTGACTTGTATTCTCAGTCTGTAGTTTCAGAATTTTTAAGAGGATCCTCCTCCTTTGAACTGTCACAAAAAATGCAAGCTTTAGTTTAGAACTTCTTCATTTTCAAATCTACTTGCTATAATCTCTATAATAAAGTAGATTTTATTGTAGTTGGTAAAGTAGGTCCCAAACCAGAAGTTTTGAGAAAGCATGTGCACCTGAAACACTTTTTCTCCCAATACTTCTCATAGTATTTGAGAGTTTGCATAAAATTGTTAATTAATGAAATAAGGTTGCAACTGGAAAAATTAGTATTAAGGTCTTGTGATTTAACCCTAGCCGGCAAGTAAGTACCATACAGTAGCTCGCTCACTCCCCCTTTGGTGGGACAGAGGAGAGAATCAGAAAAGTGAGGAAACTTGTGAGTTGAGATGAAGACCATTTAATAGGTAAAGCAAAAGCTGCATGCACAAGCAAAGAAAGGGATTCATTCACTACTTACCATTAGTGGGCAGGTGTTCAGCCATCTCCAGGAAAGCAGGGCTTCATCACACATAACAGTTGCTGAGCATGGCATCATATGGTGTGGGATATCCCTTTGGTCAGTGAGGTCAGCTGTCCTGGCTGTGTCCTCTCCCAGCTTCTTGTGCACCCCTAGTCCACTTACTGGTGGGGTGGTGTGAGAGGCAGAAAAAGCCTCGACTCCGTGTAAACACTGCTCAGCAATA
The DNA here is from genome assembly GCA_011801015.1 of Ardeotis arabs. NCBI lineage: Eukaryota > Metazoa > Chordata > Aves > Otidiformes > Otididae > Ardeotis > Ardeotis arabs. The sequence goes on from JAAGAY010139697.1 coordinate 14,025, forward strand.
ATTAAAACATTCCTGTACTACCAACACTATTTTCAGCACAAATACAAAACGTAGCCTCATATTAGCTACTGTGAAGAAATTAACTCTTACAATAATTTAAAGATATTTCCATTACAATCTCCACTCCTGGTCCCTTTGGACCAGTTCATAGAGTTTAGCATTGCATTGAACTCTTCCCCTTGTTCCTAGCCTGGCTAGCAACAAGGTATTCCTGCTATAGGAATTCCCATAACATGCATCTCACATCCCAGATTACAGCAATTTAAAGGTATTTCCATTATAGTCTCCAGTCCTGGTCCCTTTGTACCAGACCATAGGGTTTAACATGGCAATGAACTCCTCTCCTTGTCCCTGCTCGGGCTTGGACTTGTCTCCAGACTGCAGTCCCTTAGGGTTGTACCTACTCCAAGTGGAGGCATGTCTATATGCCACAGTCTTTCCAGGGGTATTACCTGCTGTGGCATAGATTTATCCACAGCCACAGTCACTTTGAGGTGCACCTCTTCCAGTGTCGCCTTCTCCATGCGCCACAATGCCTTCAGAGATACAGCTGCCCCAACATGCACTTACCCATGGCTGTGGTCCCTCCAGGGGTGCACCTGCTCTGTCTTGGGCTTATCCATGCTTATAAAAGCAGTAGATATATTTATATTTTTAAAATAAAAATCTAGATCCACAGGTAAAATTTGTGCAATGTGTGCTTTTAATTTTTTTTCTTTCTCTGGTGAAGCCACAGCTGTCCTTTATTTTAAATAGCCTATATCCAGTTTCATCGTACTGCACTGCCTACTTGAAATTAGAGTTTAATTTGCAGCTCAAACTCAGGGAATAATTGGGGAATTATATCTGAATTTTAAAAAAGGAGGAAGTAAAGGTTGTCTTGAAATTGTGGCACATTTCTCTTTGACATGTATGACAATTTCTGTAGTTATGTTGGAGTTGAAAACTCACTTCTAAGGTGCATTAATCTCTAATTCACTTTCTGGACTTTTGCTCCTGCATTTTGAATTGCCAGAAATATAAAAATACCTGTTTGTGAGGTTTTTTTATACACACTGTTCTTCATAAGTAACTCTAGAAATGCTTTGTCTAACAAGTCAGGATCTTTATCTGCTGTTGAGTTGGAGTTTTTGTTTGTATTTTTATCAACATAGAGTTTATAATTAGCTTGGCAAACAAATATATCCACAGATGTTTTCAAAGCTTACCTGTCAGAATCCCTTATTGGTATTAAGCTTACAGGCACTCATGCAAGGATATTCATCCTTTGTTTTTAGTTAAACTCCTGGGAAATTTGGACATAGATCTTGCAGAGCTAATTCCCCATCCAGATCTGATCATTGATTTTTCTTTTTTGTTGCTACGTTCAGTATGGCTGGATCTTGCTGACATAGTACCTGCTGCATACTTTTGAGATTTTAGTGAACTTTCTGATTTTAAACTATTAACACCCCATCTTTTCTAAAATGTAGGACTTGGTTGATTTTAACAGCGTTAAAATAATGTTGCAAATATACATTCAGGACTGCCAGGCTGCAAAGCTGTAGATAGGGTCCCAAAGTAGAGAACTGAATCTCAATCCTCTTGAGAAGTGAGATTAATTTTTAATTCTAGCTACCCAACAAAGATCTCTTTCTATTAGCTTGTCTTGATCTGAAGGGTAATGCTGTGATTCTTGCAATAAGTCTACAGTTATTTGAAAGATGAATTAGTTTTCTTCCCTTTCAAAACAGAAAAAAAAAAAGTGACTATGAAGATATAAAAACTCTAAATTTGATTATAAAGTAACTTTAAAAGCCTGATTGTTCTCCTTTGTAATTTTAGACCGTCAAAATAAAATCTGTCTGTAGCAAGTTAACCTCATCTCTTATAACAAGTCATGTAATGTTTGTGCCGTTGCTTTTTAGAAGATCTGTTTCATCTCCCTGAGACAGAAATGTTACTGTCTTTAAAGCTGATATTCCAAAAAATCTTACTTTAGTAATAGTTTCTGTCACAGATGGTGACAGGAATGGCATTATGTCTCTGGGAGTACTGGAACAGTTATTAGTACACAGAAAGTTAGCATTTTGAGTGATGCCTCCTACATGCAATGTTCATTTTGAGTCTTACCGTGTCCTCTGCTGGAACTGCAGTAGTTACTGTGGCATTGTTCCCAGGTTCTGGTATTTGTGGTATTCCCTTCTCCAGGAGAGTTGTTTTTGCATCCCAGTGGTGTTGGTTAAAACAGTGATATTATTTTTGTCTTGATGCTCCTAATTTTAGTAATTCAGTTGGGTTCAGTAGGGCACTGACCCTAAAGGAGACTTCTAAGGGCTCAAAATGCAGGTCTCGTGCTCATACTCTGTAATTTCTTGGGAGAGCCCCAGTCGATGGAACCTGTCCGATCTAGACTGGGGAATGGCTGGGGAAAGTAGTTCCTGCCTTATGAGAGAAGCCATTTCGTAGGGAATATCACCCGTTGCAACCTTGCTCTTTTCACTGAAGCTCAGCAATTTAGACTTGTTTCTTAATAGCTCTGCTGTAATCCACGCTTGTCATTGTGATGTGTATCTAGGAGGCAGGTACTAAGTATTAATAAACCTGCTATTTGGCTTGGTTTTGCAAGGGAGAGAAAATTAAGATCCTTATTTGTCATTTTAAAAGCATGTTAAATTCCTGTTAAAATCAGTGCAACTACACATATGCTTAAAGATAAGGCTTTCTCAAGCCTGAGACCACTGCTCAGTACTTGACAGAATATAGCCCTAAATATATTGTCTCTGTGTTTCCATACACTCTAGATTTGCACATTAAATAAATCAGTCATCCTTACAAGATTACAGATCGTAATAAAGCATTTAGTATCTAAAAGTCTTCACTTTTTCATCTTACACAAGCATCATGAAATCTTAATGTTATTAGAGGTTAAATAATTTATGTTGCTTGCATAAGAGAAAATGGCATAGAGTGCCCATGGTCTGTGGGCTTGAATTTCTAGATGTCTCTCACTGACAAAATACAGCATGTATTTGGATCAGGAAAATGTTTTTTCACCCCCATAGAAAAACAGACCAGAGGAAAATAACAATATAAATCAAGAAGATGATTCAAAGAACAAATAGATATTGCTGCAGAAGTGCTCAGTTATTTTCTAAAGTGACATTGTTTTTTTCCATGCAGTAGTAGATTCATCAGTCATTAAGAATCACACAAGTTCATGTTCGTTCTTTCCTTGAAAAAAAAAAATGTATTGCATGCCAACTGAAATATATGTGAACTGAGATTTAATGGCACACTCCACCATCAGCTTGTTTGAAAGATTTACAGGAGAATTTCTCTTGCTTATTCAGGTGGAGATCTTACTGATTCTGTTTCAAGGTTGCAGTCATCAACCAAGAAGACATTTAGACACAAGGCAAATGTAGCTTACAGGTCTGCAGCTGGACCGAGATATTCAGAAAGTTGTCTGAAATGTCTAAGTGTAGCTGTCTAAGCAGATAGTTTAAATCCCATAAATTGTGCAGCAGAGAAGAGAAGGAAGGAGATAAACCATTGCTGGTGGGTTTTTAACTTGCTGATTCATTTCCGTATGTAGCACGGGTTTGGTTTTGTGTTTGGACTTCTATTTATTTTGTTTACTGATTTATTTTGAATATATCCCTCCAGGAAATTATATGATGAAGCAGTAATGCAATGATTCAAGTTAAATTCCAAACAGGGCTATGATTTGGGTTTGGAACCAAATTTTCCCAAGATTATGAACTTAGGGTTCCAGTTCAAGGAGATCAATAATTTAAACATCAGGTTTGTCTCTGAATATTGAAGTTGAAATTAATCTTTGCAGAAAAGTACCACAAAAGTTTTAAGCCTGCAAAATAAGGTAAATAGAGAGAAAATAAAACTCCTAAAGCAGAAAAATCTCTTTGGTTCATTCAGGGCTGGCATTGATAATTTCAGTCTCTCACCTGCCAAACAAACTGTGTTATCTGAGTTTTGAGTCTAATTTGCTTGGTTGGTTGTGATAAAGATAACACTTTCCGACCGTACAACTGACTGCTGCAAAGTAACTAAAGCTAATAAGTTTGAATAAGGAGAAGATTAACGATGTTATGTACTAATTCTCATTAAAGGCATTAAAATAGATGTGCATCAAGGAAAAAAAAAAGATTAGTTAATAGAGGCCAATAAGTGCACTGTTAAAAATGAAAGCAATTTTAAAATATTTACTTGTGAATAGCTTATAATTGAATACTTAATTTAAGAAAGTATCCAATTAAAAAATCATGGGAAAAAAGGAAATTAAATTACAGTGAACCTGTTGACTTCCAGCAATTAAGTCTAAACTGTAGGTCCCATCTACTGAATAAATATTCCATCAGAACGGTGTGGTTCAAGAGTTTGAATGACATGATTTTAAGAATTTAGCCATCAGCTTCCCCAATTTTTCTTCCCTGCTGTCTAAATAGAAGGTGTAATCCAGAGGCAAAGTAATATGCAGAGAGTTGGAGAGACCTGTACATTTGGAGGCCTGAAAATGCATGAGAAATTACTTGATTGTGGTGACAGCCCATAGATGCCAGAAAATTGGGCTGCTGTGATGGAAAATGACTGAGTTAAGCAAAAGTGTTGCAAGATGATGCAGCACGATAGAGTTCTACCTCGTGTTGTAGCATAGTGCTTGGTGTGGGCATTGTCTGAGTGTGTTGCATTTGGGGGTACGTACCAAGAGATTTCTGCTGATCACGTCTTGAATATAAACACATTTTACAGATGAAGGCACCAAACTTAAATGGTTTCTTCAAAGCTGTGAAGATTGTCTTCAGCAGGAGAGCTGGGGAAAAATAAAGTTCTGTTGGTTTCTTATTGGTCTTTCAACTTCAAATCAGCTTTGCTTTCCTTTTTTTTTTTTTTTTTT
>JAAGAY010139700.1:0-21993 GCA_011801015.1 Ardeotis arabs
TTCCAATATTAAAAAAAAAAAAAAAACACCCCACCAAAAACCACCACCACCAACAAACCAAACAAAAAAAAAACCGTTTGCAAGCGTAAAAGCCTAATATTCTTTAAAAAAAAATTTTTTTGAGAGATGGGAAGAGGCAAGTGTAATTCATCACTGCAATAATATAAAATTTCCTGTGTACTTTGTATAGTATAATAAACACTTCATATTCAAATATATAAATGAATGTATTGAATACATAAATTTGGACAGTTAGGTATCACATATGTATGAGCATGAAGTCAACAAGGTCAGTGAATAACAAAATGTCTGGAAAAGAACTACTGAAAGAAAAATATTTCCACAACTTTGAAACTAAACATTAGAATCTTTCACTTCACAGAAAATATTTTGAAATTGAGACATTCCTGAAATATTTACTGATTTTGACAAAACTTTCGACTGAAATTTTCCTTGTCTAGTGCCAGACAGCAGTTCACTTTGTTGTGAAAAAAAAGAAAAAAGAGAAATATTGGATAATCATAGTTAGTATCTCACCTTTAAGAAATGTACTTTGTACTTTGAGATCACTTACTGATAATGGATGCAAATCAAAGCTTACTATATCCCAAATGGAAATATCTACAAAGTCCTCAAACCCACCTTCTCAGCTGCGATGAGAATGGAGGCCAGATATCTTGAGCTGTGCTTCACAGGGAACTGTATAAAATGTGCTAAATGAACCTACTTTAATGATATGATAGTTAAATAGGATTTGAGGTTCATTCATAGGTATAGAGGCAGAAAAGACTGCTAGAATGGTGAATTGATCTTACCTAGTCATTTTTTTCGCTTGTAGTGTGGTAGGATGATGACAGAACTAGCATCACATTTGGTCATATGAAATGGTAAACTGATGACATGATGTATAGAAAACCATGCTTTGGTGTAGGGTCAGAGAAACTTCAAGCATGCTTTTCAGAACATAGAGAACTGGTCATAATGATGCAGCATCACTGATGGAAATGGGTCCAACTTGTAATGGAGTGGTTAAACTTTTGAACAGAGACCAAGTAAAAATAAGTTCGCAGGGCTATAGATACTTAACAAGAAATTTTTACGCTAGCAGTTGAAAGAGAAGGAGCAATAGATGATGACAAAATAGATCAACAATCCAAAAAGCTAATTCTAGCAGTATCTTTTTGAGTCAGAGAGAGAGGTCACAGCCACTAAGTCTAGGAAGGAAATTACACCACTGAAGATGCGAGATAAGATGATCAAGGTTTAGCTGTGAGCTTGCAAGCATGAATAAGGAAAAAATATCAGATCTTGAGATGCCAGTGTGAAATAAATCTGCAAGCATCCTGGCTTGTATCAGAAACAGCTGATACAAGCTGGCCAGCAGGACTAAAGAAGTGATGGTCCCCCTGTACTCAGCACTGGTGAGACTGCACCTCAAATACTGTGTGTTCAGTTTTGGGCCCTTCACTACAAGAAAAACATTGATGTGCCAGAGCCTGTCCAAGAAAACAAATGAAGCTAGTGAAGGGTCTAGAGAACAAGTCTTACAAGGAGCAGCTGAGAGAACAGGAGTTGTTTAGCCTGTAGAAAAGGAGTCTGAGGGGAGACCTTATCACTCTACCATTGCCTGAAAGGAGGTTGTAGTGGGATGGGTGTCTATCTCTTCTCCCAAGTAACAAGTGATAGGACAAGAGAAAATGGCCTCAAGTTGCTCCAGGTGAGATTTAGATTGGATATTAGGAAAAAATGTCCTCACCAAAAGGGTTATCAAGCATTGGAACAGGCTGGCCAGAGAAGTGGTTGAGTCACCATCCCTGGAGATATTTAAAAGATGTGCAGATAAGGTACTTAGGGACATGGTTTAGAGGTGGACTTGGCGGTGCTAGGTTAATGGTTAGACTTGGTGATCTTAAAGGTCTTTTCCCGCCTAAACGGTTCTATAATTTTAAGATTCATATACACAGATCAAAGTACAAGACCAGTCAAAGATGAAATCAAGATATCAAGCTTGAGTGACCAGAAGGATAGATGGGAAATACCCATGACCTTTCAGAGAGAAGAGAGGAGATCATGAGTGTAAAGCTCAGGACCCTGTTGGTAAATGTTTTCATTGATTGATTGTTATCACGTCGATATTTCTAAAGTACATGACGTAACAACCTAGCATGTTATTACTACTAATACATTGTAATAAGTTCTGAGGTTGCGTATTCAGAAGTCTAGAAACAAAAAATGTTAAAATATTGACTGATTAAAGAAGCCATACAACATACACAATAAATTGTATATATATAATGTTAAAATAGTTATACAGTTTCCACACTGATTTAGTTACAGGAAGAGAAAGTTGGTATAGATATGAGAAAAATCTACTTACATTAACAAAACAACTATAACTTCTGGGGCTTGTTTAGTTCTGCAGTTTTGCAATAATTTCTTCTGATTTTTTTTTCCTCCTATGAAATAAAGTATAATAAAATAAAATCTTGAATGAAATTGTTGCTGAGGTTTTGCAGAAATAGAAAATTTTTTTGACATTTCAAAGCATATCCCATTTATGGTACCCTGTTATCGTGTGAATTAAGGTCATTTTCACTTTTTCCAGTCAGACCTTGTGCAAGACCTCATTACTATACAAAGCAGCAATATTTTAATGATATCTTGGAAACTAGATAAACAAATAAAAGTACACAAAATATACATGTATTCTCTTTCTAGACCTCTCTTTATGGTCAATCTAGTTTCTCATCATTTGTATCTTAATGGGACTTAAAGAGTTAAAAGCCTGAAACAAGTTAAAAGACACATATAACTGTAGCAAAGCATATCTCAATATATGCACATATCAATATAGGTATTTTTAGCTTATACAGCTCTAATTAAATTAAAAACAATTTTTATCAGCATACATTTTGGAGTTTGCTGATTCTGTTTCTGACCTGAATAAATACATTAATTTTAAATTTTACCATCAAAGCAATTCCTAGTGGAATAATTGCAATATAGCATGCAAATTATCCCAAGAATCCAGCCAATATAAATGAGAACTAACAGAGAATAAATGCTTCATAATTTTACAAAGAGTGTGTCTATGACCACAGAATCTTAAAGTTGTATCTGCCTTTTTACTTTTACTCATATATTTGTATTTGATAGAAAGGTATAAGTAAATATTTTGTATAAGGAAACAAACATACAGTACACAAAATTTTTACTTGTTATGAATGATTAATCTGTCCCTGTAGAGTTCACATTAACAGCATAATAATGAAGTTATCGAACACTTTGAAGCCTCATGAAGCTAGTGGAGAGAGTTAATGCTTGGCATCCCTTAGGAACTATAAAATGGAAATCAGTTCTTCCGATGTATACCTTAAATATATGCTGTGAAGTTCACACACATTCAGGATACCAACATAGAGTTCTGCACTAGGTAAATCTTGCTTAGTGATTTAAAATAAAGATTTAAACAATATATTTAAGTGCTCTCCACTTGAGGTGCTGGCCTTTGCAAAGGATTAATGCACCACCACTGATACTGAAAATACTTCTGCAGGACCATCTCAACAAGCTCACTAATGATGCAGAAAAGCTACATTTGCCAAAAAATGTATAGGATACTGATTTCAACATGTCTAATATTGGTACAGAGAGTCTGGCAGGCAGACGTGAGCAAATTCCGCCTATGTTTTAAATAAACCAGATGCCAGCTTTCTTGAAACCAAAACTGATTAGCCTCAGTTAGCATGACATCAGACCAATAAATTGAAACATAAGGCTAGATGTAACTTTTGAATATCTTAGCAGGAAGCTTTTTCTGTAACTGTCTCTATTACAAATCTTCCACTCACCATTTATTTGGAGAAAGGAGTTTGAATCTAGGTTTGTAAATTAAAAAGATGTCCCTACTCATTAGCTTCCAGTAATTCAAGGGAAGACATCTCAATCTCAGTCTTGTCAGTCTAGGTGAATGTTTAAGTTCTTTAGGGCAAAAATACAGTCTTTTCTCCTCCATTCCTTGGATTTAAGCTGCATCCGATTTACAGAAAGTGATAAACATATCAGAATTAGTTATTTTATCTTGGCTCTAGGGTCAAATGACACCTCAAAAATCTTGTTTTCTCTATCAACATAAAAGTCAGAGTTAGACTGAAGGAGTTAAAGCTTAATCCCTCCTTCCAAGTCAGTTGAAACTTGTTCTTAAGGCTCCTAAGTAAATCTGAAAAATGTTATCTATATATTTACCAACATATATAACATACAAAATAAATGCTCCAGAAGACAGGCTATATCCAGGCAAACCTGAATGTAGCAGAGATATCTATACATTTCATAAAGTTTTTCTTCCAATACAATAACAAATACAGCAAATATTCTGAGGTCCCTAGTGGGAGTTGTGCTGAGATGATAAATTATTTTCTCTGGGGCAATTATGAATTGAACACTTGTTGTTTCACCCATCATATTATGATTTACTTGACAGAACATGAAAACAGGTCATGCGCTTTGGCACACAAACCACTCCTACTTGAAAAGAAGGGGTGGGGGGGGAAGCATGTCTTATTTCTCTGAAGATCTTCACATTTCAAAGCAAGGCAAAGTAACAACTGGATATTTGTCCTAGTAAATAATTTCAAACACAAAAGTATATTGGAGTTATTTAACTTAATGGATTATATAGCTGCGTTCATAGGAGTGTACGATCCTGCTCAACATCCCTAAACAATTTTTCTACAGATATTTTAGGCTTGGTCCTGAATTCCTAATTACCTGGCTAAGGCTGCTGAAGTAGCCCATAAAACTCCTTTTAGGTTTAAGACTATGGGATCTGACTAATTATTTGAGGCAGTTGATTAAAAGATTAATAGCACCGACTGTATCAAAGGGAAGGAAGAATTAAAGCTGTATGCCAGCATGGCTGTGGACTGCAAGAACTGTGAATAGTGCCAGATATAGTAGAGTGCTATAGAAGAACAAGTTATTCCTAGACGTTGACAGTAGTTATATATTCAACTGCACACGTCAACACAATCTGACATGTAATGGTAGCAGTACAGACTTATTTAAAAAAAAAAAAAAAAGTGTATTCTGAGTGAATCTTCCATTAGTAAACTATATAGACAAGATTAAATCACTGATACTGCATTTACCTATGTGAGTGTTTGATGTAAAACACAGGTATTCCTTTGCAGTTCATGGGACTGCATATAGGCAAAGAATAAAATGAACCTAAGTATTGACAAGTTTGGATCTTTTTATTACTTTTAAAAAGTACCTCTTCAGGACTCTAAAAAGAAAAAAAGAATATAATTTAAAAAATAAGGAAAAAAATAGGCCAGAAAAATATATGTTTTCATCTTGCTTTAATGTCACAGGACCAACACAAACCAGCTAGATCTATCTTCAATCTTGAAAAAGTTAAAATATAAAATAAATTCCAAGAAAAATCAGACTGTTCTTCCTTTGTGAATTTCAAGATATGTTTCTCATCCCTGGCTAACTTGTTAGCTTTCTTCCCACCTCCCCCCCTCTGTTTTCATTTAAAGTAATTTCATCATATTTGAGTTTTTCTCCTTGCTTAATTGTGATTCACATAGTAAATTCTTTTTTTTTTTTCACAAATACTTCTGCTGGTTTAGATATGAATTCCCTCCAGGGAAAGGACTACTGTCAGGTGATTGCCATTTGTTCTGAGAGACATTCTTGATGTGATGTCCTTCAAAGAAGATTCAAGAACATAAATTGATTGGTGTTCATTAACATGCATAATATCATCTGTTCTGTTATCGTAACTGCTCTAAAGAGTCCCCCTTTTTTTTTTAATTGTAGGTTTTCTTTTAGTTTAATATTTATTCTTTAGTTATTCTTTCTCTCTCAGAAACATTGTAATATATAACTTTCTCAGTACTATTTATATTTAGTTTTTGAAGTGCTTTGCATTTTTTTTCTGAATCATGAGCCATTATTAATTAAATTTTATCTAACTATTCCTTAGTTCTTACTATTTAGTAACAGAGACTAAATCTTTTGTGAAGACTTTTCTGTTATTTTTTCAGATCTTAATTTTCTCACATAACTGAAATTTACACTGAATAAAATAGTGATTCAATAAGCAAGTAACATAGCACTTTTTTTCCTACTTAAATAGTGATATAAAATAGATCTTAAATATGGTTTCAAATGCAATAATTAATATGACTAATAAAACAGAGACTAACTGCATAGATGATAGCCCCATATCCTGGTATTCTCAGGAAAGTCTGGCCTTGATAAACAATCAGTAATACAAATTAATGTACACAGAGATGATGTTCCTTATTGCTAAAAGAAGAGAATCTACCTTATTTTATAATTCTAAGATAAACTTATTTTATTGTTTTACAAAATGACTCATTCCTGATTAAAAATAACCCACCTTATTTAATCCAAAGAAATGTATAGACTTGCTGTAGTTTATAATCAGTGAAGTCTTGGTTTTAAACCTGTAAAGGAGATTAAAGACACAGAAAATTAGAGCTGCAGAGATATAATTCAGAGGCCTTATAAATTGAAATTCTATTAGGACTTTTTCAGATTCAAATTACATTATTAACATGTTAGATTATGCTACAATGTATTGCTAAATGCAATTGTGCATATGCACTCTAGTTCCCATTCCTCTTACAAAAGAGGATTTTGCTCATCTCTGTAGCACTGTGAGAAACGATAGGCAAAACACTAATCAGGAAAGAGAAATTTGGAGAATTCGGGATTCAACTGCTGTCTGAGATCCTCACCTTGTAGGTGACCTACAGCAGGTCCAAATTTCTCAGGAAAGTGGGCTGACAAAATACTGAGCTCATTCTAGAAGGGAGACTCAATCATAAGCAAAACATTCAGGAACTGGGAGATTCATCCGGGATGTCAAAAACTGAAGGGAGGAATAGAAAATATAGCAGAGTCAGGTTAGTCCAGGGAATGTTGATTTTGTTTATCTACTCTGGTTAGATACTTGGAAAGACATTTACTTTCCCTATATGTCCTCCAAAAGAAAAAGTAAGCATCTATATACATTTGATGATTTCACAAATAGTATTAATCTGAAGTTATTATCTTTACTGTTCATCTAGACACTTTACATGCCTACTAGCCTATTTCTGATTTCCTGAAAAAGTTTCTTTGTAGTAGCTGTAATATCATTAAGAAATTATACTCTTTATAGATAGAAAATAATCATAGATGGTGTTTATCTTATTTTGTTATTAATACTTGGATGTTCTTTTTAGGACTAGATTGATATAAATTATAAATTGAGTCTGGAAAAATTTGCATGGCAAACCTTAAGAACTTGTTCTAAAGAAATAAAAAAAAATACTGAGATGGAGTATCTCGAGAACAAAGCACAATCTGTTTTGTGACTCAGTAAATAGTAGGAATTTTTTAACCTGAGAACAGAATGAATATACTGGAGATAATGAACTTCACCACATGTAAATTTATATTACTTCCTGTAAGGGCTAAATATAAATATGTTTTAATTCCTGTGACATTAGCTTGTGCTTTTATTGTCCTCACTGCTTCCAAAATTTTCATGGCTTCCAGCTGGATCTTCTTTTAACCTTGCTATTAGTCTCCCATTCTATACACGCTTAAAACTTTCATTCACTTCAGGAGGAAATCTTGCATATTACAAATGATAAAACAGGTAATCTTCCAAATCATTGTTCTGGTGGTTTTACTTTATTCTAGATGTTTCTAGAAGGCATAATTTCTAGATACTCCTGAAGCCCCAGAGTCACTTTGAGTCTTTCAACATCTCTTTTGTTCTCTTAGGATAGAGAGAGATTTCAAGTGACCCACAAGTAATTAAATATATATATAAAATAATATTCTTACGTTTAACCTTTGTGTCTTTAAACCCAAAAGATTTGGAGCACCTCCCAGGAAGAGAAGTCTCCCAGATGTTCTTATGATGAAAAACATATTTGTGACATCTTGAAGTGTGTATTTATCTAGAGATTAAAATAAAGGAATAGATCTGTTGAAGAGGTGTTTATAATCTTACTCTTGTTTTCTGTGTTCAGATCGCTAAAGAGCATGTGTAAATATAACCGTTCCCCTACTCAGTAAGCACTCCTTTTTTCTGTGATACATTTTCACTCTGCCAACCTCCTCTCTGTTAAAATCCTTGTAGAATATGCTTTCTGAGTCACACATCATCAAGGTTCAGAACAAAGTGTTGTAGCATGAAACTCAGGAATATAGTTCAAAATAAAGCCTGACATTTTGAAAACTAGCGATGTGTTAGTTTTATAAAAAAGGCAATGACTTAGTCATCAAAAGGGAAATATTCTCCAGGATTCAGAGAACCTGACTCAGTTCTCATCATGTAAATGTAGGGACGGAAATTGGAAAGTGTAATGTTGCTAGCAGAATAGCAGTACTGTAAAATCAGTGTTAGATCAAAATATTACTCAAAACTGTGCTTCTTTTCATATCTTCTAAGAAGGTTTTAGTATTGCCACCGTAAATCTGTCTTCAAGTTCTTCCTATTAATGAATTAGAGCAGAATGGAAGACAATATAGAGATGCAATTAGTAGCAAAAAATACTCAGGTAGAAGAAATTGGTGAAGAGCAAAAAAAAAAAGTCTCATTGACAATCTGTCCTTTCTTATATGACTACCAACTAATTTCTGCCTCTAGAATAGTCCGTTTGTGCTTTTCTGCTGGTTGCTCTACCATGTTGCTCTAATGAAGATTAATAAAATATCAAGAGGTTAATGAAAATTACGTGAACTATTTAAAGTACATTTTAGTAAGAGTAATCTAATGTAACACAGAAATACAATTCATGAATTATTTTCTTCAACACTACACACGTGAAGACAATATTAAACTGTTAAATTTACCCATCCCTGGAAACGTTCAAGGCCAGGTTGGATGGAGCTCTGAGCAACCTGATCTAGTGGGGGATGTCCCTGCTCCTTGCAGGGGGGTTGGACTAGATGACCTTTGAAGGTCCCTTCCAACCCTAACCGTTCTATGATTCTATGATTCTATCTATTATTACCCATATGAGAAATTGTTTAATAGGTCAAGAAAATTAAAAAAAAAAAAATTAAAGTTATTTCTCCCAAGAACATCTTTTGCATTAGACCACAATCCCAGCCCATCCAACGTAGCCATGTCCTAAATAGCATTAACTGTCAAACTTTGTCATAGCTAGTTAGTAAATGAGCACAAAAGAACAACCCCTTGAAGATGGAAAAATATAAGTTCTTATTCTTCTTAACATAGGCAATTGTTACATACCAAGAATAATTGAAAGACATTTTGAAATTGTATTTAAAGCATAAATATATGCTTATGTGTCTATTTCTGAAGCTTAGCCAAATGATATTTCAAATCTAGTTTAGATATCCTCCATGAAAATACTTTGGTATAAGTAAGCTACTTTTCTCATTCCTACCAAAGTCACCAAGCATAAAGGCATTAATCATTACAAAAAATACTTTAAAACTTGCATTAAAGAGAGACATTATTAATATTGATCATGATGCAGCTACACCATTAATTCTGGGTATTCTTAAAAGTGACTACACTCAGCTCTGCAGAGACATAATGTGGCCGTTGAACCTCATCAAAGGAAGAAAATCATCAGAAGTTGTTTCACAAATAAAGTCTATCCTGGAAAAAAAAGAAATGCAAGTGTCTGTGTGAACTATATAAACAAAAATAAATAGTTACCAGGAAAACTTCCCTTTCACCCCCCTATCAGATTCTCTTTACTATTACTTAAAATGTCAATGAGGTGAGGTAAGTAGCACCACCCATACTCCATGCATAGGGTAATAAAATATTCTCATCTCAGTCACTAACAAGACTTTTCATGTTAAAACTGTTGAATCTTCTGAAGCAAATTGAATCATTATTCTCTTAAACTCCAGATGGCTACCTTCCTATTAAGGTATTCTTCTTTGTCACTCTATTATGCTACAGCATGTACTGGCAGATAATGACTATTTACCTTTTTCCTTTTTTTTTTTCTTTTATTTTTTTCCCAACTAACATTGGTATGATTTTCAATAAGTTTTGCTGATAAAAATCTAAATCAATGTCATCTGAATGGTTACTCTGATGGCTATTCTCTCTACTGTAATCTAATGTGAGAAGGAAACTAATCATGAAGACTTTTTCTCAAAGGGATTAAAAAAAACCCCAAAGTCATGGTATTATTCTCCACACAAACAATAGTTATCTTTCTGATATCTCTTTTTTCTTCCTAACACAATTATTGACCTACTGACAAGTTTTATTTTGTTTTGCTTGTGGTTCAAGGGGAAAAAAATAAAATGTGCTGTGTGTCATATCAAGTTATGTATTGTTCCAGACCAGGAACAAAGGTAATAGCAAACAGAATGCAAAACACACTGTTTTTGAGGAAGACAGAAGACATCCTTAACCATCAATGCCCGCTTTCTACAAAATCCTTCTACTTCTATAGAGTCACTGTCAATGTGCTGCTATAGCTTCTCTCAGCTCTAAGGCAAAGGGGATTATACAGCATTTCCTGTCAGAGGTAAAGAAAAAAAAAAAAGGCACAAAAAAACCCCAGACAAACAAAAACAACCCCAAAAACCCCAACCCAAATCAAATTACAGAGAAAGGTTTTGCAATACTATGTACTAGCACCACCTGGTGACTTCAGTCTTGATGATAGGGAGAAAATACATTTTCAGCTGTATAGACACAGGTAGCTCTTTTTCAACTGTTAGTCTCAGTGATCTTTATTTTAACTAAAGTAGCTAATCTTCATTTGTGTAAACTGATTCAAAATATAAACAAAGTTGGAATATTGTAAAAATCAGATAACAAGAGTTCGAAATAAAGGGTACATGCTTGTCTCCAAGAACCTTCTACATGCATATACCTAGGGACAAGACGACCTTTAGAAAAAAACGGATACTTACGCTTAATGCTATGACATTTTCCCCACTTGATCTTTGAAAAGAATTCAGGTGATTTATCTGACATAAATTAAGTGCACTAAACAGAAGATCAGTAAATAAAAATATATCAAGGCAAGCACCAAGTTTCCCCTTATTCCCTTGTGTTCCTTCAAATACCTAAAACTCTGGGATGTGTCCTTGTAATGACTTAATTGACAATCTGGATGTAGAATATTAAGAAGGTTCGAATGAGAGAAAGAATTGATTTAGTGCAGAAGAGCTTGGCCTTGTGTCTAAGGAAATGGGATGTTATAGGTTAGGTTCAGCAAGACGAATAGCTTTAAAAACATCGTTATTATCACTTATTTGTGTTGCAGTAGCACTTTCATAGCCAAGCTAAAGACCAGGACACATTGTGTTAGGCTAGCATAAACGATAAGTAAGAGACAATCCTTGTCCAAATTACCATATTAGGTAGGTATTCATAGATTTAAAACCCAGGCACACATACAGGTCCCATCTCATACAGCTTCAAAATGTATTTGTAACACTGCTTCTGTATCTCTTTTAAAGCAACGTGAAATTTTGAACTAGGTTTTACAAGACAGAAATGTTGAAAATAAATGACTGCAATTAATAAGAGGGAACAATTCACTACATAAATTCTGTGCTATGCAGAACAGAAAAGCAGAATTTCAGAATGACCTTGAACCTTTAGCTGCCAAAGCACACAAAATATGTTTGAAGGTACAAATAATATAGGAAAGTACAAAGTGATATATGGAAGTACAAAATGATGTATGTAAATATCATCAAGACAATGTCTGGTTCAGACTATGTCTGATTCAGTCAACAGAAACATTTTTCTTCGTATTAAGTTACACATATAGGACAGAACGTACTTTCTGATCAGGAGAATTCAGAACTTAATTTTTTAAAGATTTGGAAGTACAGAAGGCAAGCTTTTGGTCCAAGATAACTTCTCTTTAAAACATTGGCTAAAAAAAAAAAAAAACAAACCAAAAACCAAAACAGAATTAGCTTAAAAAAATAATCTGTGAGCAGCTTTTATAGTATCAGCCACTGTTTTTACAAAACAACAAAGCTCATAGCAGTAAAACCTCAGCACAGTAATGGGAATACTGAACAAGGAAACTATATTAAGATTTTTGGAAAAGAAAATACTGGTAGCCATCTGTTGACTTGTCAAAGACTAATTCTATGAGTTAGTAATAGCTAAGACTTCAGATCTGTGATAGCATAGATTTCTGAGGTTTACAAAGAAGAAATATCTTTCATGAAATATTTTCTTTGATTCCCAAATTTCTGGAATCTTGAATGCCCTTGTACAGGGGTGGGAGAGGCCAAAATCTGTTGGTTTTGGTGTTTTGCTTGTTTGTTAAACTTATGACTTTGATTTTGTGCACAGAGGAATAGAGAGTTTGTGAAAACAGAGAAACTGTTTAAAAAAAAACGACAACAGAATGAAGGTTTTTCTACCAATGTGTATATTTTATATGAATCCCAGAAACACTTATTGGTTTTTTAGATAACCTTCAGTGTATTCTGCTTGGGGTCCATGTACCCTGCTGGAAGAATGCAGGTTCCTTGCCAGCCTGAGTTCTTGTAGTGACACTTGAACAGTCAACGTATTTTACTGAAGGGAAAGAGATGCTCCATGAGGAAAATCTCACTCATCTTCGCCTTATGTGGACTTTACCCTGTTCTGGGGCACAACTATTTCAAGTAGCATTTTTTTTTTTTTTGAAAGAGGATTGTTATTGATTTAATTAAGTACTACTGATGAAATCAGGGAGATTTAACCCTGCTGGATTTATTGTCAGCTCAAATCACTTCATGAGTGTCTCAGAGACAGATACATGGGGTTCTGCTCTCCTGCTGCTCAACTGACAGCCTTGGTTTGTGTCATCTCCCCAAGCTGTGGTACTTATACTGCACCTCTGAGGGGCTCAGATCAGAATCTCATCCTTTTTGCTTTAAAAGATTTATAGGGTGAAGTAAGTGATGGCAATACAGCAAGAGTCCATGAACACATTTTTTTCATGAGAAAAACAGAAACCTACTATGTCTTCTTTAGCTTCTGAGTGTATCTATGCTTGTTTCTTATTTAATATTTTCACAAAATTGGATTATAACATTTTGTGGTGTTTTACCAACTCAGAATATATTTCATCTGGGACCTGAAAAACCTTAACATTGCTCAGGTGCATCACACAACATTTTCTATACAACTGACAATTTATATTTTACCTTGAGACTGTGTTTAAGAAATAAGCAAGGTCTTGAAGACTTCAAAATGTTCCAATATATCTCTGTTTTTTTCCAAACTACTTTTCCTCACTATGGAAAAATAATTGTTGATTTCTGATTTTAATTTACTAATGTAATCTCCTAAAAAGTGGACCATCTACATATCTTAAGTCTTTTCTTACCCTGCCCCCCATCCCTTGGCTCTCAAACTTCTTAAAGAATTTTCCTTCCATAAGGATATCAACATTTGTATTTGCTGACCAGGGTTAAACGTAACTCTTTGCAATACTGAGGAGATCCAAATGCCTTAGAGAGGCACTAAGGATTTTTATTCCCCTAGGCTTTAGAAATCTCTCTTGTAGCTCTCTTTTTAATTTTGCAATCTCATTTCTAAACTGTGGATGTTGGACCTTCATGAACTCTTCAGTAATTTTCTTACCTGTTATGTACAATGAGGTATCTTTACTGTCTTCTATTTGACATACTTCTGTTTATATGCCTAAAGATTATATTGAGTTAGCTGTATTTTATATAATAAAAATATGTATATAATGATTATACACATAAACACATATATACATAAATACATAATGCTCTAAATCACTTGCGTTTTATAACTATCCCTATCACACAAAAATTACTGCTTATATTTTAAGCTACGTGACTGTGTTTGGCCATACTGTTAATTGAGTCTACATTACAAAAGAATACAGTTCAGCTGGTACATATTATTTTTGTTCATTATCCTACCAATTTCAATGTGATGAACAAACATCACATGTAATTGTTTTAATATATTTTATAAACCAGTATGGAGGATACTGGATTTAGCAGGACTAAGAATAGACTGTTGAAGGATATAACTGGAAACATATTGTTGGAGCAAGACTTCATGTTATAATACCTTTGAAAAAACCACTTAATTTAGGTATATTAATGTTCTCCAGTGGTAATTTTCAAAATCGAAATATCATGCAAGAGTAACTTAAATCTCAAATGATTTGCAGAAGTCAACATCAACATTTGCATCTGTCGACTTAGAATCTCATAAAAAAATACTAACAAATATGTTAAACAGAAATCACCTTTTCAAATAATGAAAGATACTAATCACACGGATTAGTGTCCTTTACTTATTACATCTAAAAAGAGCATTTCCATAATGCTATCCAACAATTCAAGCTAAGTGTTCAATCTTTATCAAGTTGAACATGTTCAAGCTTTTCTAGTACATATTAGTACAATAGTGCTTTTGCTCAGTTCTCTGGCATTTTCCTCAGTGTTCCAAGCTTTGATAAATATCTAAATGATGTTCAATGGTTTTAATCCACTTGTGAACAGTTTGCCTGATCCCAAAGATTTTAAATGGTATCATTGAATTGTTTAAACTCCTTTCAAGTTACTAATGGAATACAATAAATACAGAACTCGGATTTTAAATCTACATCAGTTCTTTGCAAGCAGTTCTATGTATGAAGAAAAAGGCAATGATCTTAATGAGGTCCAGTCAGCACATGAAACAGCCTGATACACTTACTGCAGATCATCTGTATCAGATTTTTCTCTTTGTCTTACTTTTATTTTCTATTATACTACAATTTATTTCCTGTCTTTTTTTTTTTTCTTTTCTGATTTGGGAAATACTGAATTTCACATTATGAAAGTTCAACATACACACATATATATATAAATCCTAGAAGATTTTTGACCACTCTAAAGTACTTGGTTTTAATTTTTGTTACGTATTTTATATATTCACTGTTACGTAAACACTATATATATATATAGTTGCACGTTTTCTTACAACATTTCATTCTATATTTTTTCTAGATGTTAAGAAGAAAAATACAGATGTTATAAAAATCAACACAAATTCTAGCCCATAAATTGAAAGAAGCCCAAAATGAACTTTAAAAGCTTTCAAACAAACAAGCAAACCAAGACACTTTTTAAACAGCCAATTTCCATTTTGCATACATTTATACTCCCTGATTCTATCTGAGATTGGAAGTAAAAGTGCTGAAATATCACAACAAAGCTTATGCTTGTAGCTGTTCCAGCATGACCTGGAACAGTAGGTACTAACAATTTTGGAAGAGAGCCTATTATCATGAAATTAGTTCAAGCCAGTTCTCAACATTTAGTAAGCTCATAACATTCAGATAATTGTATTTTTGTATTTCTGAGCATGTATCTGAAGTAAATATTTTCAAGTTTTTATATTACCAAGATTTAGAGTCTTCCTGACCCCAGAGCCATTGCAAGTAATTGTGTGGATGGACAAAGACATTAGGAACTTTTCTTCTCCTGGTGCTTTATCTTCAGTCCCTCAGAAGGGAACATTCCCACCTGCAGCTCAAACTGGGCATGCAACCCTCATGAGGGGGAGTAATTAGGGAAAGTAATTAACCTTTCTTATTCTGCTCTCTAATAACAGATATTACCCTACCAACTATTTGGAGCTGTGAATATCGAACTAACCCAATCCAGTTCTAACAGCAAACTAGCAACCAAAGGAAAAGAAGGTGGGACAGGTAGAAGGAAAAAGGAAAAAAAAACCAAAAATATGGACTAGTAGTACAGAATGAAGCATCTCCAGTATTTTGGGAATATCTTCAATGACAGTTTTCCTCTCTTCTTCATATCTACAGTTACTAAAATAGTAAATCTGCAAGGCATGAGATGCAAAAGCAGATGGTCTTGCAATGGCCTGGAAATAGACTGCTTCTCAAAACTTAGCCGAACTGGAAGTTGCTCTAAATCTGGTAATATGGTAAAATACTTGTCCAGTCCGATCTCATCATTACACACTGAATCAGCTTAAATTAGCTCATGACAGTGGAGAAAATTACATTCTTATGATCATTCAGGCCAAGATTATGCCCATTTGGGACTCTTCTCCGACCATAATTTTTAATCATATGGAATCTTGTTAACATCTGTCCCAGTGTCAGCTGTCCTCCCTAAAAGCATGAAGAGTAGATAGTAAAAGTGGTCTGAAGCACAGCATGCTCAAAGCATCCTAAGGAGCACAATTTAGACAGAGCAACCCTTAAAGGATAAACTGATAGTGATTAGGAAGACAGACTAGAAAAAAATGTGTAGAAAGATTGTGTAAGTGACTTTCAGGTCATCGTATGTTTTTTCAGAGTAGCTGAGAGCTTGCTGCTGAATATTCTCCCAGTTTCACTGATAATATTCCATTTTTCCAGGATTTGAGGAAGGATCAGCAGAAAACAGGGAGTACAGGTGAGAGTGGAGTAGAGAGGAGGGAGTATATCTTCCTTTGAGATAGCTAAGACTTTTTCTAAATGGAGAAGTTATGGCAAAATAGGGTAAAGGTGAGATTTTGGATTGCATTAAGTATTCCTCACTGCTTCCTACCTAAATGCTCTTAAATGGCACATGGTTATAATCAGATGCACTGCATGGTGTGTGCTCAGTCTGGCTTGGAGACACGGCTGGAGCACTTCTGAGGAGGGAGAGAGAAGGATCACACTGTGACCTGTGGGGAGCCAGGACATAGCTTTATTGCACCCCCCTCCACTGTGGATGTCCTTCCGGGCAAAGCCCCTTCTGGTACCACGTTACAAAAATGTTCTAATTAACAAAAACCAGAAATATTATTGATGTGAAAGAAGAACTTTTCACCAAAAAAAGCTAGTAAAGAATAGTTATTTAAAGCATATTTACCAACTAGGACAAAAATTGCAGAATTATGAAGTTTTATAAAACAAGTAACTAGAAAAATAAAAGCTAAATTGCCAAGCCCTCAGCATGTGCCTAAATTAGTATCTTAACCATAATGGACAAG
This sequence comes from Ardeotis arabs, assembly GCA_011801015.1. Lineage (NCBI taxonomy): Eukaryota > Metazoa > Chordata > Aves > Otidiformes > Otididae > Ardeotis > Ardeotis arabs. The sequence goes on from JAAGAY010139700.1 coordinate 17,015, forward strand.
CTTATTCACTAAAACTTAAATAACTCAGAAAATAAATAACCAATACACAAACATACAGCACATAAACAAATATGCAACGTCACAAGCTGAATAGGCTCACCAGGTAATGCCCATGAGTTTGGAAGACATAGGAAAACAAGAGTAAGAGAGTTATTGAGTATTCAGAGCACTATCTGTCAGATAAAAGCAAAATAAACTTGCTTTGGGGACATTTCTAAATTAATGAAGTGAGCTTTTGTAGTTTACTTGGAAATAAATAAAAATTAAAATCTAGTTTCTTCCCCAAACCCATCTGCCATGTAATCGGACTCTGTGGTCATCACACACAGATTCTGTAAAATCAAAGTACAGATGGTGGTTTATTACAAAATAACATAGGAGGCTTAGAATAGATGATACATTTGGTCATTTTTGCACATAAACTCCCTGATTAAGTATGAAAAATGTGAACATTTGTTTATCTTGGAAAAACTGCTATTACTTGTCAAGCATGACCAATTAGGTATTTCTAAACTGTTATCCATATAATTAAGAAAAACAGCCATCTGTAAAGTCAGAAGTTTGCATCTCTGTTCTTTGTGTTTGGTTTGTGGTTTTTTCCCCCCACCCCCTATTATAAATGTGATTTCTCTAGTCTAATTTACTTCTAAAACAGTAACAGAAAAAGCATAGAGAATGCTGATTTCAACAGGTCTATGGAAATACATAGACGGTAGCTGGAAATAAGGAAAGAAAATAAGGTGGCTTCAGAGATATATTTGTATTATTCATCCTCTGCTGCACTTAAGGGATGCACAAGACCTAGATAGCAACAAGAAAAAAGTGAAAGCTTCTGATATTTTTCACTGCTGCTTGATTGTTTGGGTTTCAAAACTGAGAAAGAAGATAATGCCATTTACTTCTAGATTTTATATGGTTAAGGTAAAGCTTAGCCATATAAATACATAGTAAGCAAGAATAACTGCAGTTTAAGTTGATGTAACAGCATCTGTAAAATGCAGGCGGGATCAATAAAAAGACATTTAGACCTTTTTAACATAGCATTAGAATTAAGGTGTGGCCTAGGAACGGCCTCTCCCTGTTAGCCATTTCAACTAGCTCAGAAATTTTCTTAAGAACTTAAGAAAAAACCCAAACCAACTTGTATCCACATGTGCAATAAGCATTGATATGAGAAAAAAAAAAAACAAACCCCAAACTAAGTCTGAATGCTCAAAACAAGACCCTCTATAGCCAGAGCATTCATATTGGCATTTTTTCTGAATCAGTTCAGAGGACAATTCTGATTAGAAGATAGGACGCTCTAAGGGAACAATCTCCATAGTTTTAAAATAATTTAGTAAGGCCACGTTATGGATATATAATCACAAAATCATAATTTGGGTTGGAAGGGACCTCTAGAGATCGTCTAAGTCATCATCTTGCTCCAAAGTTGCTCGGGTTTCTGAAGGCCATATCCGCACAAGTTCTGAGTATTTCCAAGTATGTAGATCCAACAACTTGAGCGATCTGCTCCTGTTTCACAACTGTCTTGGCAAAACCAGCAAAACAAATACAAAGACACCAACCACACAAACCACCATCACTCCTTGTACCTTCTCTGAAGTTCTTGTATTCCAGCTTATGTCCGTTGCCTCCTCTGCACCTCTGAGAAGGATCTGTCTTTATTGTTTCCACATAGTCCTATCAGAAAGCTGTAGACAAAACCAAGATCAGCTGTTGGGCCAAATCTTCCCCAAGCTAAACAAGCTTTGTTCCCATAGCCTCTCTCTACAGGGCAAGTAGTCAGCCTTTTCCATGTCCTTTATCATGAGTCATCTGCCATCATTAAACAACAAGACCACATTTTCCTCCACCTTTCTCTTGTACCTAATGTACTTAACAGAGGAAACTTGCTTCACCCTTCATATCTCAATTTAATTACTAATAGAATTTTGTCTTTCCTAACTCCATCCTTGTATGCCCACTGTCTCTGTACTCTTCCTGGGTAACCCCTCCCTGCTTTCACCTTCTGTGTACTTCCTTTTTATGCTGAAGCTCAGTCTCCTGTTTCCCTGAACTTTTATGATTCAAATTATAAACTCATTTTTTATCACTTCCTCTAAACATACTTTTATTATTTTCTGGACAACTGAAGCTTAACAAGATAGAGTACTCCCATCCTAAGACACTTCACAAGTTGTGCACTTGTCTCTAGAAAAATATCTGCAGACTTACAGGCAACTGAGTGTACTAGCAATATTGAAGGTTGGAAGATGGTGAGTGATTGTAACTTGATACACTGAAATCTTAAAGAGCCATCAGCTGAGAAGAAAAGAAACTGTTATTAGGAACAGTAGTATTATAAGTGAGCTAGATTTTATATAATGCATGTCTATACAGGAAATTTTGTTCTGTAGAGTTCTGAACTAGTTACTTCTAGTGTTTGAAACAGAAATAGCTTTGATGTCTCATTTCCTTATACTTATTCTCAGAGCTGATGTAGAGAAGGCCTCTGAGCAACAAAGAAGCAACAAAAAAAACCTATGCCTTGTGGTAAAAAAAAAAAAAAATAAAAAAAAAAATCAATCTATCTCCTCAGGGTAGAATTAGTAAGTTCTTAATGTTTCTAGCTGAAAATCACATGTTGTTTTCAATACCATTATTAATTTTAGCACCCAAAACTGCTACATGTGTTGGTATGTCCAATTAGAGGTGTATTTTGATTTTATCATCAGTCTTGTGCAGTTAACTTCAAAGAAGACAAGCTGCAAGTTTACTTAAAGTGCCTACAATACCTCCTTAAGAGAGAAAAATGCAGTTACTGTGTAGCATCAGATCACGGTGATTTTTGTCACGCACTATCAAAAACAATTTAACTAGCACTATTCTCTCCAGGATTCTTACGAATTTATATCATGTAAGACAGAGTCTCAAATTCCTGCGCTTCATTGGCATAGACGGTTCCTATGATGCCATAGAAGTTTGAAGTGCCTTTAATAACCCTTTCTTCTTGCTCAGTAAATTGAGACACAGAGGTTAGCATTTCCTATGTATTAAAAGCAGTTCATTAAACAATCCAGAGTAATGGCTTAGAGTTTAGTTGGTAGCTATTAGCAATACTGTCTGTGAAACAGCTGCTTGATTTAATTGGCAAACACTAGTTCCTTTCATTTACAGGCAGAATTGGAACCTCTCTGCTTGCCAACAAGCTAAAGATTGTACCCATTTTAAAACAGACGCTATTTAACCTGCCTTATAATTAATGCAGAGAAATCCCACCTCACAGTCAGCTTAGCCTATATGCATTAAAGATGCTCAGTTGAATCTTGGCCAACAGAAACTACTTTGAAAGACTTTTCTCACCTTGATTTGCTCCTGTGTCTCACACTTCTGCTGTATGAAGCACAAAAAAGTCAGCTGAGTCAAACGTTGAAGACAATAGGTTAAATGAGGTGAATCAGTCATGAAGTATTAGGTAACAGGGATGTGAATGGTGACTGATGCAATTCTACTGAATGGTGAGACAGGCAACTCAAATGTCTTTGTGAGTTTACGAATGGTCTTTCATCCATCCTGCCCTTAGCTGTTCTTATAACTCAATGTTTTCTTCATTAGTGGAGCATTTTCTCTTTGGACCTGCAGACAATACTGTCATTGTGGTCAGTATGTAAAATTTAATCTCTGAAGTGAAGAAACTCTCCATAAAATTTGAGCTATATTACATAAATATTTAGTCTACATTGCTGATTTTGGCAATCAGCAATGAGACAAAAATACCTGTCTACAGTTCGGTTAGAAATATTAAGTCTCATCATCAATGAATGATGATGCAGAAAATTGTAAAGAAACGTTCCTTTAAAAGATGAATGACAAATACTTTCAACTTTACAATCAAATTTCAGTTCTTTTAACCACATAAGCAAGTACATGTTGTTCTACATACGTATCTACAGTGACCTTGAGAAACAAAAAAAAAATTAGCAAGTACATATTGTAACCAAGCAGCAGCTGCTTAGACTAAGAATACAAGAATACAGTAAGGAGTTAGTGATACTTCCCCGTGTAGAACTATCCAGACCACAGTGGTAAGCAGCTTAGGGACTTTGAGATGAATGTCCTATTCACTCTTTAGTCTTAAAATAAGCATATAAAATTAAAATCAGACAATCTTTCATATATTCTGGTCACTGTTGCCATATCAGGACTTACCCCAAGATACACATCTCTTAAATGCAACTTTCCTGAATGTGAAAAAGTTATTTGGAGGAATTTATGCATTTTCATAGAAGCAATGGATATTCAAGGAACCATCATGTTCACAACTCCATGGCAGCAATGCATAAACATTCTTCAGCCAATTAATGCACAACTCATGTACAGCACACTTGAAAGCAATGTAGATAATATTTTTGTTAAAATTTTTAATTGTTACATCATCATTACAACATGTAGAGATGGTAATTTTGTGCTGCCTTTGTACTCCTGTGTAGGAGGTGAGTGACTTCGTTCTTCACTACAGCAAATCTAGAAACAGTACAGAATAATTCTCACTGTTATGAAAACTTCCTCACTCAAACATATTCATAAGTATTTTGTACCTAAGTTTAATTTGCAAGACTCATTACATTGTAAAATTCCTTCTTGAATTAGATTCAATTTCACATTTTTAGTGTCCCAAGCCCATTTCCAGGATCAGTGTTTTTGACTTCCTATCCATTGATAACAGTCTCCAGCTGGGAGGTTATCAGCAGTCTCGCAGGATGGGAACAGAATGGAAACTTCACATTTAAAATTGAAAATAGAATACAATATTTTCTTTTGAACAGAACTTAACATCTAGTTAAAGAAGCAAATTTCATCTGTGGCTTCTACTAACTTCTGTATAGTTCTGTCTTCTGTCTGTCAGAAGAGACAGATAAATCTTCCTGCACAGCTGACTATAATATGAATATGTCAAAAAAAAAGAAAGAAAAAAAAAAAAAAAAAAATAAACAGGG